>JAHLJT010009419.1:156845995-156938495 GCA_031308135.1 Acheta domesticus
TCATATAAATATCTTTGCCAATAGATTTATATTTGCAATTGAATCAGAAATACTGAATACCAATATTAAGAAGGTAACCGAACTTTACTGCCTCTTTTGCCTTCAAGCCGGCACTTTCGTTGCCTAAGAGACTATGATGTGAAGAAATCCTAATGAATTTAATATTTTTGCCTAAACTTCGAGAATAATTTTGGCTTTCACTTGTATGTACCCCTTCCAAAACAACTACAAATATCCTTTGACTTCAGAACGCATTCTGAATCAGTAAAGATCTTGAAATTAAAAATTCATTTTGGTGTCTTTTATCAGGAGTAATAATTGCCAGACATTCAGCTGAAAAAATAGAAGCAAAATCAGGAGTTTTACGTGATTTGTTCTGTAATTCATTCAAATAGAAAAACAGACGTTCGTTTTTCATTATTCTGGAACCATCCAGACAATTAAAATGTGTTCTATATTTACAGATTAGTGTTTTACAAAACTATTTTGTGCTGACACCTGGTGAGTTTTTCTACATTTTAATATAAGCAATCAGAAACCATGTGATGCTCTGTCGTACTGTCTTAGTGGTTGCTACAGTAATGTCTACAGTGGTTTTGTACAATTTGTGACTATCTTTAAAAAATTATGGGGCATCACATATAAATAACCTCAATGTGTTTTGTTACATGTGTAGGGAATTTACTAGGAAAATCCAAAGACGCAATCTTGCGCCTGTAAGGAAAAAGGTTTATCGTATTTTGGCTGCAGGGTTGGAAACCAAGATAAGACTTTTGCACCATATATGTGTTTCGGCTCATGTTTGCAAAAGTGGCTGCAAGGTTTACGATCATGAATGCCATATGCAGTTCCAACAGTATGACGTGAATCAAAAGAGAACTCGGACTGCTACTTCTGTTTGACAAAAGTGCAAGGATTTTCTTCACAATTGAATACTCAATACTCAAACGTAGTTTCAGCCATAAGACCTGTTTCTCATGATTGTTTCCGATTCCCAAGCCACCAAGTGATTGGAACACTGATGCAATCTCTCTAGTCTTCCGACAGTACAAACGAGGCAGCCAATAAGCACGATCTTGAGTATCTAAAAACAGACATAACATCACCCCAACACATCACGAAACAAGAACTTAATGATCTTTGTGGGGACGTCAATCACAGACGGAGTAGCGTCTAAAAAGTTGCAATTTACTTCACATATGTATTAAAGTCAGCTCATTTGGGAAGCAGCACCATGACTTTGAAATTTACTTCTCTGCAGCCAATGTCTTCGCTTATTGTAATAATATAGATTGTATTTTTGGACCTCTGAATCATATTCACAATCCATACAAGTGGTGTGTCGTCGTTGATTCTTCTTAACTAAGTTTGAAGGCCATGCTCCTTCATAATGGTAAAGAGAGAGTTGCTTACATTGAACCACATTTTTGCAAAAAAAAGGTAATCTATGAACCAATAAATTTTAACATAATCTAATGCAAATACAATATATAAGTTGTTTTTTATCATAATTTGAAACAAAATTCAGACTTTTACAGATCTTAGCAACTTTAAGAAAAATAAACCAATAGATCTCCACTAAACTTCAATTGAGGGAGCACGTTTCCCAAATTGAAACTCAGGTGTCCTAAATTGAATCATATATTAATTGAAGAGGCTCAATAATTTAACTGCGTACAATGTTTGAAGAAAAAGTGTGTTTAATGAACAAAAAATGATAGGAAAATAGTGGTGCTACAGAATGGCACAGACTTCCCTGTATTAGTTTTCTATTTCCTTTGGCCTCGGCTAGCTATTCATATTTGCCACATACTCTTGCCAGCTGCCATCTATCGCCGCCCAAATTACATTTTTTTGACATAGTATTAATTTTTCGGTTTCCTAATAGTAGAATGGAAATATTATTTTAAGAATATTAATTAAAGCCTCGTCCTAAGGGTCAATTTTCTTTGAGAAATATAGAGCCGTTTTTAAGAAAATGGCGTTTAAGCATTACTGTATATTCGAAAATTGAAGTTATTTTTCACAGACAATTCTTGAGTTTTCGAAATATATCATTAGGATTCATTGGAAGTACATCAACTCACAAATATTTATTTATTTATTTACGTCAAATAACAGTTAAGTGGCTATGGGGAGCTATGGGGGGAAGTGAAATTTGTGCACGTTTTCATAATTCTGTAATCTCTATCCTAAACTATATTCTAGTCGAATTTTGAATACAGAAAAAAGAGAGTTTTTTTAAGTTTTGTTATTAAGTTTGTTAAGTAAATATTCGCTCCTTTATAATAAAATATATTTTCAAAGGTAAATTAGCTATAAATTTGTGCCCTTAACCCTCATCATATTCTTCGTGGAAGAATATGATGCGACAATATGGAAAACTATAATTTGAATAACTGTATTTCCCACGTGCACAAATAATGAAGTTACATTTATGTAATATGTGCCATGTAATATTGAACAACACGAAAGCACGGTCGTGTTTTGTCTTTCTGTGGAAGTGGAGGCTCAAGGGCAGTGTTAAAAAATACGAATGAAAAAGTAAGATGATACCAGTCAAGATTTTTTTTCCTTTCATTTATGTCGACAGACTTTGTTCCCGGACTAAGAATCCCATCCTACCTTTTGAGTAAGGCCTGCGCTTCCTTTTGAGAGCAGAGCCCTCTGTACACGATAAACTCTCGTCAGTGCTGGCGATTACACAAGTGTGAGGAACCAAAAATATAATTCCGTTTTCACTGATGCAATTTCAAGATTTAAAATGTAGTAAACAATAGCATTTCGAAGAGTCAACGTCGCGAGGAAAACAAATTCAGAGTGATCATATTGGGTGGCCATATGGAATCTAGGTAACAAAGAAAAGATCGTTTCCTTACACGTAAGCGCTGATATAAATTTTAGAGTTAGAATAAAAATTTGAATAATTTGAAATATTAATGTTTATATTAATTCCTTTTAAATGTGATTTTTCTTTGCTTGCGTGGCTTTTGCACTAACCAGAATAAATGCCTTTTTGGACGCCCATTTTAGTGAAAATAAATCCTTTTTCTCCTACCTGTTTCAGGTAAAATAAATGCTTGAACTTCCGGGCTCCAATAACGAGACACCAAGATAACTGATCTGTTGCCCTTCACTGGCCCCAGACAGCAGTAATACCCTAAATCTATGCCTTCTTCCCTAAAGTAGGAACAACAAAATTAACTTTTTGAGTTTGAGAAAAAATATAATGGAAATCAAACTTTGAGAAATCAAAGCGTCAACCATGTGTTTTCCCTCTCTGAATTTTTTTCTGATTCTCAAAAACGTGTTAATTAAATGATTAAAGATCTAATATTGAATAACAGATTGCATTACGTGGAAAGTTCTAGGTTCAACACTGAAGGTGTACAAGAAGTTCAAAAATATTTAATTTTCAAATCTTCTGAGGTTGAAAAACAATTTCAAGCCGCGGCACCATTCAGATCGATCAGACTATATTTTGGTAAAAATCTTGTGAACGCTAGTTTGTTTGCTGACAGGCAGACAGATTGTGAACAGGCAGACGGGCATACAGGCAGACACACAGACAGACGTTTCGAGAGATAACATTTTTGAAGTAACAAAAGCCCATACATTGTGGATTTTGGTTTCTCCTATACTTTGTATTGGGGAAAGTAATATACGAGGTTGATGAACTATAAAAATCCACTTATCGATAACAGACACATAGAACATGTGTATTTTTTTTCAGTGTCGAAATATTGACACTTTTTCCTGCAACATAACTTAAGTTTCTCTTACTACTTACAATTAATAGTATTCGAGAAAGTAACCGATTACCCTGGTCATAAATCATTCTGTGAAGGCCGCGATAGCGTCAAAGACGGCCCGCGGAGTGGCCGACCAACTATTGACAAATGAAGAAAGCATTGGCCGTGTACGCTTTTTTTTTTCCTTCAGCGAATTATTCCAGAAGGTCGACCAGTAATAAAACTAGTGGTGCTTCCAACGCACATACTTTCTCGCTCTGCTTCTATACGGTCCTTATTGCTATTCCACTACTTCATAAACCAGCAAACGTTCTCCGTACCGAGACCCTACATCAGAAACTCAAAGTCAACGAACCGGCACTTCTACCATTACGCAACACCAACACCGCCTGTGTCGAACAGAGCCATGAAAGAATAGAACCGACCTATAAAATGGTAAATGCATGATTAAGAAACAATTAATACGATGGTACATACGCTTTACAAATACAAGAAGAGAAGTAAAAAATTGTTAAAAGTTAAAAATTTGAACAAATACATACAGACATTTCCACATTTATCGCAATTACTTATATTTTAGTCAAAACGTAATTGTATCGATTTAATCATTAGGACCCGGTAATTTTCAACATGCAAAAAACATGTCTTTCAAACACGACAAACAAAGGCAGCGGTGAACCGCTTTACGAAGTATTCGTAAGGCTAGAAAGTAATAACAATTTTTGGAACCGTTAGGGATTGTAAGTTTATCGCATGCGTTTTGGATATAATGTATTACAATTTAATGTTAAAATACTCATATTTTTCTTAAATTGGTTCATACAGATATATACTAGACAACAGTTGATTTGACATGTCATACGCTTCAGAAATCGAATAACAGAGTTGAAAAATAGTTTAAAAGACGCAGTTAGGGAAAACACAGACAAGTCCTGTCTATTTTTCTATATTGAATCTATTCGTGAGTAGAAGTACTTCAAATGATTTTCAATAAAGTATCTACACTCTTCAATGTTTTTTTCCTGCAACATCACATTCATCAAATTAAAATTCCCCTCGGGGGATCGAACTCGGTACCTTCCTTATTGAAGATCTCAACCCCAAGGTGCATTAACCAATCGCGCTACGGGAGCGACTTGGGGAACAAATCTTAATATTTCAGTCAAAACGATCTTGAATCAGTTCTATCATTAGGAAGCCGGTAATTGTCAACATGCGAAAAACATGTCTTTCAAAAAACATGACTAAGAAAGGCAGCGGTGAAGGGCTTACTCCACATAATTTATCCGATGATCGGCATTTGGAAAATAACTACTGCGAGAAAGTATGTGCCATTCTATACCACCACTAGTTTATTTATACATTTACCGTCTCTAATTACACACGTGTAGAAAATTTAAAGAAAAAATTAGAGCGGTTTTTGAGAATTTTTTTTTGTAAATTTGAATCGCAATTTACGCAAAAACTACTCGTTTTTCCAAAAAATGGTACATGACCATATTTGAAGTGCTAATTTTGTACAACCGACTTTGTCTGAGGCGAAAATCTCTATCTTCAATTTTGCAGTTTTTAAACAGTTTTTTGCAATTTTCCAAAAATTGGGCCTATCAACGAAAATGATACCTACCTCATTCCCTTCAACGGTCTTCGCACTATTCAACAACAAAATATAATCAAAAAATTTGGAGCCATTTTTATTTAACTTAGAAAATCTCAAAATGGGCTTCATATAAAGTACCCTCAAATACTAAAAGATCGGTTTCAAATTCAAGAGGCCTTGAGACGAGTAAAAACGATCGGGGAATATCAATTTTGAAGAAAATCGGCCGAACGGTTTAGGCGCTAGCGTTGACCACAGACGGACAGACGGACGTTTTGCCGTCAATCGATTTTGCAGTATGAAGAAACAAAAAATCATGGATTTTGACTACACCACGTGATAGAGGATTTTTTTTCTAAATTTAGCAACTGGTTTTATCCCCTTTTTTGTCACCAGACCCCTGCTATAAGAGTTTTTCTGGCGAAAATTCCCCGTTTTCCGCCGCACGATTACATAACTTCCTCTTCTTACGAAGTATTCGTAAGGCGAGAAAGTAAAAAACTGTATGTGAACATTCTTCGTCGCTTTAGAGTAGCAGAGAAGCGACCGGAAAATGGGAACAAAAACGTTTTGCCGATGATCGCGAAACTGCAAACCCCTCTTCGGAAATTCCCTCGAAGTTCCTCCCGAAGCCTTCTCGCTCACCCACCCACACACCCACTCACCCACCTGCCCGCCTGCCTACCCACCTGCCCGCCCGCTCGCCGGCGGTGGCCGCCCATAGCCCCTCGGGCTGCCTGGCGCCTCGCCCGGAGCAAATGGTTTTGTCCGGGTGTGTGTGTGTTGTGGTTACAGCCGTGCAGTGCCCACCCCCCGACAACCCGGGCAACGGGAAGGCCATCTTCACGTCGTGCTCGTTCAACTCGGTGGTGTCGTACGAGTGCAAGTACGGGTACACGCTGGTGGGGGAGCCTACGCGGCGCTGCGGGGCCGACCGCCGCTGGACCGGCTCGCAGCCCAAGTGCCAAGGTAGGGCGCGAGGTGGCCCCGCGGCAGCCGGCGTCCGCCGCGCCCGCCCCGCCACGCCCCGCCACGCCCCGCCACGCACCACCCCGGTTCCGGGAGCGGGGGCGGGGGCGGGGGCGGGGGGCGCGCGCGGGCGGCCGGGCCAGCGACCGGCGCCGGGCGACGGGGCGCCTGGGCCACCGCTCACACACCACTCACCACTTTCCTACAACGCACAGTCACCGATTCTTCTCACATAAGTAGCTTTTAGTGATATAATAGATCATTCAGCAATGTTACTTTACCTCTTTACTACATTGCAAAATGTGCTTGAATTAAAATATATTTGTTTGACAATTTTGTTTAAATTAAGTAAAGCTTGCGAAATAATTATCAGAAATCTATAAATTTAAAACTACGAATTGATATAGATTTTAATTATTTCAAAACAAACTGCTGAATATTTTTAGATCTGTGTAATTCCTGCTTAACCAGTAAGAAAAGTACATTTATATTACATTTGTCGAGCATTAAGAGTTGTGCTTCAGGATAATTATATCATGAACATATATTCTAGGTTTAAAATGTTATAAAGGTCTATAAATACGATCATTGTATGATTATGTCTTAAAAGTACAAATTGTTATGTTATTGGTGGAAAAATTATTGTGGAAACGTTCAAATGCGTACTTTTCAATAGTAGGCGTGCACTTAGTTACGTAGTTGAGCACATCTAGAAAGGTCTTATGCACAAAAAGCCTCCGCAATTTGATAGATGTAGATAAGTGTAGTTCGCAGTTGGAGTTCGCTCTTTAGTAAGTAGAATTTAATGCAATATTTCAAAACTACGGAATAGACAAATCTAGTCTATTAGTTTATAATTAAGATTTATCAATGACTTAGTAGATAAAGTAGCTTAGATATTTGTCTACGAGCATCCGCGATAATAAACTAATACTACATTTTAGGAAGTACATTCACTTCTTCCACAATGCTGAGGACAATAGTCTTCGAACATCAATTCATGGTTAGTTTGTTGGAAATTGCATCCTGAACACATAATTATTGTCCGTGATGGATGCGTTATAGTAGTTTTTATTTACCCGACATTGTATTCTTGATAAATATAATTATTTGAGAATAATACTCGAACATTACTTCTGCTTAATGTCAGTGAACACGGATGAGATTCGCTTATAGGGTCCCTTATTGTCACGTGTGTGTCATCCAGAACTCTAGCTTCCTCAGTCAATTCCATTAAGAATATTTTAAGAAAGTGTAAAATTTATGAGCAGTATTTAGATAGTAATAAGACATAATAATTTGCAATCAGGTTTTTCCTCGTCTTATGGATAATACACTGCACAATGCACTATAATTGCTTACACGTGATGTATAATAAGGAACGAGGATAACAAATATCACAGTATAGAGAAATAAATAATGAAGATAATATTTTTTCGAATAAAATACATTTATTATGCCGTATTTTTATTTAGATGTATTAAAGTCCAGTTGGAAACATTTTATCCGTAGTCAGCATGAATGACAGGTATGGTTTAGTGAGTTTTAGAGTCTGCTAATTTCACACAATAATATTTGTTCATTGGTAGCATAATAATGTTTAAATAAGTACAATCATGAAATTCAACACATCAAACATTTTTAATCAAACAGCATGAATTTGCGTTTTATGCCTCATCTGTTATTGTAACACCTATCGAAAGGACTCTAGTAATAACAAAAGCTGAAAAAGTGATATTTGCTTCATAAATGTATGTTTATATTGTTTAAAATGTCCACGATTGTTTATAACTTATCGTAAATCTTCAATGCACTCAATATGAAAATAGCATGCCTAAAAATGTTTAGTCGCAAAGATTCTATTACACTAATTTAGCAATAACCTATCACACTTTTTATTCAAGTATGTGTATTTAAACAGCTTTTACTATTATTGAATTTTTCATTTATTATTCTTCCTATCAATAAGAGCATGTTTTGGATAATTGAGACATTGTAATTTCGATATTGAAAAAATGTAATCCAGCTAGGACCTAACTGGTATCGAAATGTTTATACTCTGCTGCGATTATTGACTCTGTAAATTATCAGCTAAAGAAAAAGATTGAGGATAAAGCAAACAATTTAAAGGTCACAGTTCTGACACGAAGGCCTTATTGACTCGTACACGACCGTACTGACTCAAAGGAAACTGGTAGGAATAAACATAGAATCACTGCTCATTTCTTTGGACTAAAAAGAGGTTTTTTAGTGTTTCACAAATTATTTTGCACGTTTCTATTATGGGGAGGACAGCTAAATTACGGAATATAAGGAAATATTTATTGTCGCCCTTCAACAAGCGGTATCCATATTTTGCAGTACAGCAAGAACTAATAAGACCCAATCACAGCCATTCTTCCCATAATATTTAAATGACATTCATACTAAATTACTGTATTACTGTAGCTTACGGGCGACATTGATTTTTTTTATTTTAGTATTCATTTTACAGAAGGAAAAGAAATGCACATCTTATAAAAGATGTTTTGACACGCGCATCACAAGCGTATGTGAGATGCAAGTACGATAATTGTAGATAAATCAATTCCTTTCCGTTTTGAAAGTAAATGTGATTTTGGAAACTGAATGTCTGACATTTCAGTGTTAGAATTGCATACAAATAACGTAATATACGAGCAAGTTGATATCAAGTTTTTTACCTATTTCTACCAGCTTCATTGAGTAACGCGTATTCTCGTGATTCGCTCTGTTAACTTCCTCACCTGTCAACGCTAGAACTGGTTAGCATTACAAAGTGGTTCGTGTGCTTC
Organism: Acheta domesticus; assembly: GCA_031308135.1. NCBI lineage: Eukaryota > Metazoa > Arthropoda > Insecta > Orthoptera > Gryllidae > Acheta > Acheta domesticus. The sequence continues at coordinate 156,855,130 of JAHLJT010009419.1, forward strand.
TCTAAGATTTCCATTTTTTTAACTTTCCACGGACTAAAAATATTAATTATTTTACGGAAGTTTTATTTTGAGATACTTACGCAGGAAAATAAGCACAGAAAAATAAGATTCTATTATTCAAAATTATTGAGAAAAGTTGAAAAATGAACAAACTATACGAATATTATTATTTATTTCTTGAAGTTAGAATTTTCAGTGAAAATTTCGGAGAAAATTATTTCCAATAATATGAACTCAGAATTATTTAAAAACAAAATAGTAAAATTTTACTACAAGAAAACCCCATTGTCGTCTCTTCCAATAACTTTTCTCCGTCGCCCCCATTATAACATGGAAAACAATTCACTTGGTTTCGGGGACAGGACTGTTAAAAATTCACACTGACTCAAGCATTTGCCGCACGAGGAGAAAATAATGGAGCGGCTTAATGGTCTTCCAGCAACGTAAAACAGGTATGATTTCTAACAGGATGAAAACAATTTTTCCACTGACATCGAGCCCAAATACGCTTAAACATCGAACTGTCCCGACTGTGTTTCGAACAACTTTCAGTTTTTTCAATTAATTTCTCAAGTTTTGTAAGAAATTATTTTTAAAAGGCATCGATTAACGAAATATACAATTTTCAAGAAATATTACATCGTAAACTTATTTATATTTCACATCGATATTTTTTACAGAAACACTGTTAGAACAATTTAAGTCAATAGCGATTGGAAATAATACCAAAACTACTTTTATCTATAGGGAATTATTTCCATTAATATATCATTCGCCAATTGGTTTGGTCCGGAAATAAAAGCTGTTTTAAAACGTGGATTTAAAAAAAAATTGTTTCCGCCCCTTTTTGTTCACGAAACGAGAAATGTAAGACAACCGCTCACCTTTTCCGATGAACGTATTTGGTAAAGTCGTTTGAGGTGTTGGTTGGCTCCCTCGCCCTCTCGCCCTCTCGCCCCTTCGCCCCATCGCCCCAACGCCCGCCGCTCGCCCTCCGCCGCCCGCCCGCGCCCGACAGGCGGCTGTGCGCTGGGCAGCGCCCCAGCACACAGGCACGGCGCAGGTACACCGACTAGCGTCCAACCGGAGCGGCGCGCGCCCGCCTGCACGCTCCCCCGTAGGATCGGTGCCCTGTAGCTGTGTAGCGGCGTAGCGCACTAGTCTGAGAGGCGGCGCAGAGGTGCGATGGCGTAGAACGTAGAAGGCGTACACTTTGCTTCGGTGCTTTGCATGTTTTAGTGGCTGCATTTGTACGTAGTATGTAATGTAATGCTGTTCGTTGTATGCCGTAGAATGGTTTTATCAAGTTTATTTTTCACTTAACTTGTTATACAATTGCACATTATATTCCTTCTAGCGCTTCATTTTAAAAGAGTATGATTCTACCCATGTAATTTCAATGTTCGTCGTTGTAGTACGGAAAACAGTTACTCAACTATTCGACAATTTCCCACATAACTTCGTAACTCAAATGTGTATTTCTTCGTCATTTTCTAATTATAGTACGTAACTATACAACTTCGTAATTATAGTATATATGTATTGTAGAATGAAAGTGTCTGTTAGAACACACGATATATTAAAATATGTTATACAAAGTTTGAAATTTGTGAACAAGAATTGCGAAGACATGTTTTTCTTTGAATTAACTTTTCGAAATTTAAGTCTAAATTTGAGTTTTATCATTGAACCATTGGGCCCACAACAACTTAACAATAATCTACAAGTATCACTAGTGTTTAATAAGATTTCATTAATATTATTATTTTATTATCGTTCTTTATTAATATTATTATTTAAGAATAAACTTCACATACACTGAGGTGACAAAAGTCTTGGGATAACTCTTAATATCGTGTAGGACCTCATTTGCCCGACGAAGTGCAGCAACTCGACATGGCACGGACTCAACAAGTCGTTGGAAGTCCCCTGCAAAATTATTGTGCCATTCTGCCTCTATAGCCGTCCATAATTGCGAAAGTGTTGCCGGTGCGGGATTTGCCTTCGTAGGGTCTGCACCATAGTCGAACCCTACCATCAGCTCTTGCCAATTGAAATCGGGACTTATCTGACTCCAAGCCACGGTTTTCCAGTCGCCTAGGAGCCAATCGATATGGTTACGAGACCAGGAGAAGCGATGTCATGCTGTTAGGAGAGGCACTCGAGTCAGTCTTTTGCTATCGTAGCCCAGTAAAGCCAAATTTCGTCGCACTGTCCAAAAGGATACGTTCGTCGTCCGCCCACATTGATTTCTTTGGTTATTCCACGCAGTGTTGCTTGTCTGTTAGCACTGACAACTCTACGCAAACGTCCGTTCTCTCTGTCATTAAGTAATGGCCGTCGGTCACTGCGTTGTCCGTGGTGAAAGGTTATGCCTGAAATTAGGTATTCTTAGCACATTCTTGGCACTGTGGATCTCGGAATATTGAATTCCCTAACGATTTTCGAAATGCAATCTCCCATACTTCTAACTCCAACTACCATTCCTCGTTCAAAGTCTTTTAATTCCCGTCATGCGGCCATAATTATATCATAAACCTTTTCAAATGAATCACTTGAGTACAAGTGAAAGCTCTGCCAATGCATTGCCCTTTTATACCTTTTGTACCCGATACTACTGCCATCTATATACTTGCATTTTGCTATCCTATGTCTTTTGTCACCTTTTTGTAATTGCATCAAGACATAATTCTCAAAAAAAACCTATCTACATCGAAAGAAAGCCTTTGATACCTTGAGTTTTAAAGAATCTACTCAGTATTTTAATTCTGACATATTTATATTTTAATTTTCTTAATATGCGTAATCAAAGCTCTTCGATCATACACTACATTGCATTTGTTAAGCTAAAAAATAAATAAAATTATAAAATATCGCTAATATACACTTTAATATTGGATTTTATTGACACAGTACTCCGAATACTGAAGAAATTGAAACCAAATCCTACATCTTCAGGGATTCTAATTACTATCAGACTTTAAAAATTATTTATTTTATTACATAACACAAGAAGACCCTGATATTTCCGCAAAAAATGGTCATTAGCCTCATTTGTGGAATAAAGTTCCCCCCCCCAATCAAAATATCTGTTTCAAATTCGAGGAGCCATGACGTCAGGGAAATCGTTAGAGGCTTATCAGTTCTGGTAAAAATCCAGCTTACGGTTTAGCCGCTAGCATTGTTCAAAGGCAGACAAACAGTCGTTTTGCCATCAATGGATTTTTCTTGATAGGTAGATGATGAATTCACAAAGTTTTAGAGGAAGTAAATCACTTCATACAGGAATAAGATTTATCCATTTTCTCGTTACCAGGATTCGGCAATAAAAGTTTTTCTGTCGAAAATCCGTCTTTTTTTCATATGCTTGGGTCCTACACACATTATATTTTACTAGTAAATAAATCGTATTACGGAGAATGAAATTACAACAATAATACAATTAACAAATTTAATTGTTATTATGTCGAACCATTTACAATTTGACAGATGGTGTGGCGCGTAACAATTCCCCAAATTGACATTTTAAAACGGGAAAATTAGAGATTGAACAAATTGACAGAAATCAATAATTCATTACAGGCATCGGGGCTCCTTTAAAATTTTCCAGGGAGGTCATGGCTCCCCTAGCCACCTCCCTGCTCACTATAGTGCCTACGTAGCGCTATTTAAAACGATCTTCAAGTTTAGTTGCATAAGTTACTATATTGCACATTTTTAAACTGCCGAGAAAGACCTGAAAAAACAAAAAAAAAACTCATTTAATCATTACGATGACCATATGATATGAGTGAGTGTTTGCTGTGGTGCGGTCGAATCTTTTCTGTGCAGTGCACATTTCGAAAACCATATTTAGTTCAGCTACCTCGAACGTCCAATGGAAAGGCACAGCACCCGAAAACGGGGGGGGGGGTGCTAAAGCAACATACGTCAGGCCCCGATTTAATGGGATCCTCGAAATTTGCTTTCCATGAAAATAAAAAAAAATTATTCAAATTAACTGAAAAAAAGATGTTGTCTAGTATCATTGTTTTTAATTCATAAGATTTTTCTATGGCATAGCGGTCATCATGAAAACTAATCTCGCAGCGTCTGGGCGGAAAACGAAATTCTGCTGAAATTAGCTCTCATGATTATCGCTAGGCAATCGAAAAGATCTTATGATTTAAAAGTATTGATACTAGGCGTCTTATTCTTAGATTATTAGTGTCAACCTCACCAGCAATAGTATTAATCAAATCAATTGCTTTAATAAATTTCTATTGCATGGAAATATGAATCCCATTTATGTACTGGAGTAGGGGCCCCTCATGGATGAGACACTGTTTTCTGTGGGCGCCCCCTGAAAATGCGGATATTTTGACAGTTACGTTTCATGATCCTCGTTTCGTGTATGCAATAAGCTGTTGACTTCTGAACATAACATCCGCACAATTGAAGATTCAGACATAACGATACTTTTGGAATTATCTTCGAATGAAGGTTGACTACATATGCTGATTCCCTAACAACTCATCAAATATCAATTTTCATAATTAACCGTTTAAATGTTCATTTTGCGTTTCGGAGATAATAATTCAAAATTATTACATGAATTTGATAGTACTTCTGAGTCTTCTCTCAATTAAACAAATTTCATAACCAAATATATATTTTATGCACTTCAAAATTTAAAACACATATTTTATCACACAAATAAATGTATGTCGGAAACTATATTTAGATTACCTATAATAATGGCCTTTCTTAGTAAGATGTCTGTGTGAAATAATTAGTTATAGTGTATGAAATCTACATTGAAAATTTCTTATAGAAATTGGCATTTGCGACATGATTATTTAAACTTAAAAAACTAGTGTTTAAAAAAGCCGAAATCGCGCGTCCAACATAGTCACCTACCACGTGCTCGATATGACTGCCGCCTGAATACCCGGCGTTCGCGACGCCATAGCGTGATCGCCGCGACATCTGGCAGCCAAGTGAGCAACTAACACTGACACCAAGCGTGTGAGTTTGCGCTCGCCGGATAGCGACACAGGCGGCAACACCTCCCTGCCCCCTACGAAACACGCAAACGCACGCCCAACACGATGGCAACAAAGCGTGTAGCACACATACGTCGTTTACACATACAATGTGTTTCCGGAAACAATCTAGTCATTAACCTTAGACGCAGATCTGCAAAAACAATCGATCAATAATTATTGGAAAATAATGTTTTCAGTTGACACCCACCGTGGCGTTTGAACATAAGATTAGTGTCCAATTAACTTTTTCCGTTTTCATTTTTAGCATATTTTATTCATTACCATCAAATAATTTATAATTTTGGTGTCGCGTTCATCGTTGCGCACGGTTAGACCATTTAGATTTCTTCCGATGCTCTACTATTTGGAGCTTGTGAGGTGTCATTCGACGCCTCACGACGTTCAGGGAGGGGGGGGATGATCAATTTTTCTTACCATAATAATTTTATTTATAACACTCAAATTAATAAACATCAAAACACTTTGAGAACTATTTAAAGGGTCGGAGATGCCACACTTAAGATTTTATGAAATTCTTAACAATATTACACCATTAAATGACGTGGGATAGAAATTGACAAACCTTTAGTGCAGTAAATAAACATTAGAACCAAGTTATATTAGCTTTTCCAAACGCCGTACAAAAAGGTGCATTGCAAATGAAATCATTCATTGTTATCCTTATTATTGTTTAAGTTAAATTTATATGTTACGTTAAATTTCCTAGTATAAATCAATCTCTTGTCAATTCTCCTGATCAAAAACAGTTACAATTCATTCTAAGCATTATTTTTTGCCCTCGTTTACGACTCATTCTAAATAGCAGAAGCTCATTATTCGTCTCATTCAAATTGCCTCGTTCTCAATGTGAACTGTTTTTTAATACATTTAATAGATACTATAGATGCACGTATATGCTAAATTCTTCGGTATGTTCAGCATCGTAGAATAATCCCAAATGAGAAAGTTTATGCTTATGTCTAATCCAGAAAGATGGTGTTTTGTAGAATCCATTTGATCATAACTTAACATGTAAAAGTAAAAATATTAATACAATTATTTGTATATAGAGGTATAATTTCCTTCGCGTTAAAGCTAAATTCATGACAATGAATGAAACTTAGTATACACGTCAGATTCTCTGTTTGGGGTCAACGATTAGGTATATAAAAGTCGTCATTTTTCAGTATTAGGCTTGTTCTGATCTTTCTTGAGAAAGTATTTGTAATTATTTTGAGAAGAGAAATAATCAATAGCTCTTAAAACATTTTGTCAGGCGATCTACTACTTGAAATATTGAAACACTGTTCTGGTTTTCTAATATTTGAGGTTTTATTTACAAAAAAATTATATAAATATTTAAACAATTCGTGGGTAATATTTGCCCGATTTAATGTATAATATTCCTTAAAGAATCAAACTAAACCATTACCTACTTTTTTTCAATTTACAATCCATTTTTCATTTAATATGAACAGATGTACACGGAATAATTTCAGGATAATTATAAAATTTGACGTTTTCTTCCTTAGTTGCTAACAAATGAGCTGCTCTTACGGAATTTCTGTTGATGATTCAGTTTTTACAAGTTTGGTTTCAATGTCACTTTATTAAATATCAAAAAAGGTAATAGTTGTTGCACTACACATAATAGTCGGTAAAAACTAAAATTGATTTTTGAATTGTTCTTACACCGTGTCTGAAAATTCATTTTTCGTGGCTCTTCAGAACATGTTGTATGCTCTTAATGTTGCCCATATGTGTTTTGTTTAGTGCAATGTCAGTGTCTACTTTGCTATTTGTTCTCCTCATCAATGTTTCACATCCTTCTTATTTATTATTTATTAACTCGCGCATTAATCATATTTCCTATTGAAAGGGAGTCTGAATTGTATGTAATGTTCCTTTTGACCCATTGATCCTTTTATAAATAGGTACACTTGGAAACGACAGTACACTCACTGTTATCTTTCCATTGGACCTCTCATATTTTCTTTTCCTCCTCTTCACCACTCCGTTTCTTTCCGTGTCCATCGCAATGACACAATCAACCTTTCTCTTCCTGCAGATGCCGTCTTCGGATGATCGTCGGTCATTTTGCCTATTTTTCAAACTTAGATACCCAGTGCCGAAGCTAGACACTTTTGGGCCCGGAGCAATGCTGAAACGTAGCCCCCCCCCCTCCCCGAAAAAAATTGAAAATCAGAAGGTTGTATCTAAAAACTATGAGTTTTTATTTCAATAAATAACAAAAATTGCAACGTTTAAGCTAGAAAACGTTTTTGGAAATATATTTTAAATAATAATGTTATGTAAAAGTATTTTTGCACTCCAGATCTTTTCTGTTTCAAGATATCGTTCATAACCGGGCGTTTTGCGGCACAAGTGATGACGTATTACATTTTACGGTATGAATGATTGCGTCATCACACATTCAGCCAATCACAGCGAGAGAATCGGGGGGAGGTAGAAGGAAAAGGAACTGCCGACCACCGTTTTCTCGCACTGATGTCAAGTACCCAAGACATCACAGGAAAGTTGTTTTGTAATCTTAAGTTCGATTCTCTTATAAATTTATAATGCTGTCATACAAAAAAATAGCGTATGCAAACTAGTTTATAATGTTGCTTTATTGCATTCATACAAATTTGAAAACTCGCTCCTAACGTCGCTCCTTTTCTAAACATATACTCATGCAATAAGCTTAACATTATAAACTAATTGCGTAAACTATTATTAATGAAAAAAAATTATAATTTTCGAGGTGATCGTAAAACGCAAAATATGTTTGTGTTTAGTTAGTCCTTAATAAAATCACTTGGTAAACACGTAAAATAATAATATGAATTTCAGGGGAACTTATTTTAATGTTAACGTCATTTGATTCATTTCATAGAGTCCCACCTTACAAGTGATGACTATAAAGAAATATTATATTTAACGTCAAAAATTAATTTAACATTTTATCATACATCAAACTACTGTATCGCGGCTTAAAAAATTATGTTAACGATTTTCTCGAGTTCTAATTTCTTTTCCAGTTTTTTTTTTTACTCATTTTTTCAGTCTCGTCATTCCAAACAGTCCTATCATCAGGACCCTTAACTAGCGAGGACCCGGGCGATCACCCCTTCTGCCCATGCCTAGCGTCGGCACTGTAGATACTGACAACCGCCGTTACAGCGACGTCCTTTCAGTTTGGGCTCAAGCTCCAATGAGGATAAGCGTTCAGTTACAGGGCGCTACCCTCATTGATAAGAGTTTCTGGTCACTCCGTTTTGAATGTTGCTGACAGAACGGATGGGAGAGCTACTTCTTCCTAGCACGCTTTAGCCTAGAATTATTACATTGAATGGTTTTTGCATTAATGCTTCAAAATATTATTACAATTTTAAAACACTATGGAGCAATATCAACAAATCAATGTTATAAAATTAATTTTCCCGTCGAGTATGTTAGAAAATTGCTAATATTTTTTCAGTGCGGTGTAGTTCAAGGGAAACTTGAATATATTTGCATAATCAACAAAGCCGTTTTTCTAAATGTGTCAATTTCAATGCATTTTTTAACTAACTAAAAAGTTCACATTCGTTCACATACGTAATAGTGAAAACTGATTTTAAATTTTTTGTAGGCAATTTTATCAAGAATTTGTCGAACAAATTTCTCTTTCTGAGAAAGCATGATAGGCTAAGGGGTGAAACTTATTTTTTCATACCTCATAAATATTAATATTGACATTGTCGCAGACTTTATGAAATCCATTCACGAATTAAATCAGGAATGAGAAGCGATTAGCAGGACTTCTGAAAACGGCATTGGTTTGGGCAAGATTTTTTCCCTTGAATCTTCAATCCTTCCTTCTTCAATCCTTAACTGGAGGTTATTCTTCAAGTTGTAGGAGGCAGCTCTTCGTAACACGCCAGTTACCCTTTAAACCTTTATGCAATCCTTCGTCTATACATTTATCCATAAATGTGCACGTTTCGCTTTGTTTGTTTCCGTTCCCCTGACGTCTGTAAGTTCCCTGATATGTACGTGGGAATCGATATTGAATGTTCACGCACGTCTTCGACTACGAATATGAAATTTTTAGGAGCACAGGACCACACCAGAACCTTTGATCGCGTTCTGAAGAAAAATTCTTAGTAAATCAAGTGTCGCAAGGAATGCAAGTTATGGTTTGAATTATTTTATCCTTAACAATAGCGATAAATTTAAATTATTTTATTAAATATATTCGTAACCTATCATTAATATGGATTCAATACACTGGTCAACAGCAATATTTTTAACAAAGAATGTGAATAGTGTACTTGGATACTGAATTCGAACATGAAATTAGGTTTTGTCTATCGGGCTCAGTTTTCTTGTTACACGCTACTCTCTACCAACCGAAATGCTTGAAAACAGTACATTTTGATTATTTTGCTGTAGATTTATTCAATAATTATGCAGATGTAATTGTTCAGAAACAATCGAAATGTGTACAAGGAATGACAAGGGATGTGTACAAGCACTTGACACTGAATTCAGAAAATTCACTTTTAGGAAATGAAAAAGGTTTGGAAACACTGCTCAAAAGTCATGCTCGAACAGATAGAATCGCTTTGTGTTTCTTGCCGGTTGCGTCCCAGCATTGACAGATCTGACAGCGTGGAAAGTGGCTTGGATTTGACTGCTTGTTGTTCTAGGTTTGTGAAAGTGTGGGTCTTTGTATTAATTAAGAAAAATAAATGCCTTGAAACTGTGTAAATAGCCCAAGTTCGTTATGTTATGTCTGAGGAGAATTAAATCTGAAATCGCAAAAATCGAACTTTAATCCTCTGAGAAGGATCTGTTATGAACTTTATTTCGGGTGTAAGGTAGGCGACTAGAAATGGGCGTTGCATATAGAATCTCTGTCGTGTGTTACACTCCTGACATGCTGGTTAAAAGATACATGCCTTTTGCTGTTCCCATGATTTCGAGGGAACGAAAGTACACAATTGACAAATATTTCTGTCTGACACAAATAGCTGTGCAATAACGAAGAAAACTGTGCAATATCCTAATTTACCATCTGCAATAAGGCCTGTATGTCACAGTGAAGAATAATCGTACTACTACTCCTGATAATGGCAATGAATGAAAATGAATGCTACAGTGACGAACATTCAGAAGGCAGAGGAGGAGATAGCCATTCTGACACATTTCAAATCTATTGTAAAACATTCGAACCCTCCTTTCCACTTTCTTAACACTTATGTTATATTTCTCTCTATATACATTTCTCTTGTTAGTAAAGCATGTCAATTTGCCAGATAAATATAATACATAGGGAGACATACGCAATTACCAAAACCATCATCACGTGAAAACTGAAGCAAATTCAGTAATCCTGAAATGAGATCTGGATTGCGAGGTCAGTTATCTTATAGAAACAATGTGTTTTATTCTTGTTACAGAGAAAAGTTGGGTTTTTGTAGACCAGTGATATTGTTACTCTCTAAGATATTTCATTTAATTACATGTATTCAGTTTTTATGTCTTTCTCACATAAAAATAGTTTTACAACTTGTAATGACTGAAAAATGAGAATGAAAACATATTAAAATAAAATAATCATCCATGAATAAAAGCTTATTTTTAACTTATTTTTTTAACTGATTTCTCAATGAAAAAAATAAGATATTTTATCCTCTCTCAAAAATCAATATTGTGAATTATAAATTCTAAAATTGTATATCAACACTAATGTGTATGTATATTCTATATACAATTCTTGCCTCTTACGTGTTTCTTTGGTTCTCTTTGAATACTAATTTAATGGTGGTTCTGCACTTCTAAAGATTGCCTTATTCGTACCTTAATCCGCTACCCCTTGATGTACCGGCACTGGTCGTTGTTTGCAAGTGGAGAACAGACAATACCGCACCGAGTTACTGTGTGTTAACCCGTTGACCCCACCCTCGCCTCCACTGTGGCTCCTCGCGCGAAGTCCCTTCGTCTCTCGGTTGAGCGCAGAATAGCGGCGTAACTAGAGCTAGTGCCATTCGGGGTAGTTTTAAAATCTGCCGTCTTTCTCTTGAAAAGAAGGATTGCCCTTACAATTGAACGAAATGGTTTGTTGGCTTTAAGATAATGTTTAACAAATTAGGTTCCGAAGTTCTTTGCTACGAATTTAAGGCGCCCGAAGCAATCCGTTCTTTTCATTGCTCTACCGTAGCTAAGCCCATAGCGCACAGTTCTGCCGATGGTCTGCTCTGAGCACCAATCGCATTTCGAATGCCAGTTAATTATAAGCCATTAATCGGTGTGATTTTTTGTTTCTCTGTCCTCCTGTTCCTAATTTCGAATAATATTAGCAACTAATATTAGCCATACTAACTGTAGAGGTTTTCATTGTTAGTGATCATTTAATTTTATGTAGGTCTCTGAATTAACTACAGAAGTTCGTTCAACAAATCACGTTTAAATCTTTACCTCACGTTTAAGTTAGAAAAGGTGTTATTCCTATTCGGAACAAGTTCTGGTTAACAATCTTCATTTTCCATTTTTCAGATGTCAAAAATATAGAGGAACCCATGTTCTTTAATCCAAAATGCTATATATTATCAAAGATGTGGAATATTTCTAAGTTAGATTATGTCGAGAAGAGAAAGTAGAGGTAATGCATGGTGCTATTCAAAATATGTACACAAAAATTGTGCATTAAATTAAACCGACATACAAAACAGAGAAAACATTTCATTGTTTGAAAATAACGTTTTATAGTGATTGCTATTTTCCATATTTAATTGATGCAATAAGGAGCAGTAATATGTGAAAAATACGCCTTTTTGGGATATATTGTCCAATTCATTTATTTTTCAATAGTTTTCAGTCGAATTCCTTTATGCTATATCCGCAATTTGTTAATACATATAATAATTACCTTCATTATTTTCCTTCTTGTTAACGCATTTCCGTGAGATCGTTATGAAAATGAAAATTGGATTTCTAGTAAATCAATGGGGAAACGGCAGCATGTTTCCTGTGGCATTGCTTTTCCCCACTAAAATAGAAAAACTTGAACGACAGAAATTCATGTATTTTAGATTCAAATGTTCATTTCATAGAGTGGTGCTTTCGAGTATGAAGTGTCAGAGCATGCATTGGAAGAGTTTATGTTTCTTTTAGCAGAATCAAAGACAAATACTATTTTTCTTTGTTAGTAAATTCGAGTCTTCTAGAGACGTCATCTTTAAGTTCAGCCGTTATTTGCAGATAATAGTTACTAGCACTAACAGAATTAGTTATAGTTATAGTCACTTCACGAATTTCACACTGATTAGCTGAATATTTTGCACTAAAAGAAACTCCAGTATAGCACTCTTAGTTTGTAGAAGTTTCAATGTTACCTTTAGAGAGTGTAAGATCCATTTATAATTCTCAAAACTACACACTATAAGAATAACTAAAACATGAAGTATAACATTAAATAGCTACAAATTTGAAAATTAATTTAATATTAGAACAAACAAACAAACAGTTACACGTTCCGAAAAGAAGGACGAGTTCACTGTTTTAGATCACAAAATGACGCTCAAATTTGGCGTGTATAGATCTTAAAGAGAAAGACTCTGATCAAATGTAACGGGTGAAATCGTTAATAAAAATCTTTGTTACTTTATCGTCGCAGATATGGACAAATTAGTCTAACAGAAATCAATCACTCCACATGTTTTTTTAAGGTCATATCAACATCATTAGCGACTACTATTGTATTTAACGTTATGGTAACTGTGAAAATGACGTGATATGGTGATGATAGGAAGTGAAAGGACGAACACAAATACAACCATGCCCAATGCGGGACTCGAACCTGCGATCCTTCGGGTCGAGGTCCCTACGACATTACAGCTTTAGCGATATCGACCACCGGATCGGTACTTACATCTTTGTTTTATACTTAAGATGTAAATATCCATTACAGAACTCAGTCACACTATTTAACAACAGGTCATAACGTTTAAGATCGTTTATTATTTTTGTACTTATTTAAGACAACAATTAATATGTTTGACTATGTAATTAATGTATCCATTGGAAAATGTCTGCAATGAATGTTGCTTTTTACGCACAAAATAACTATAAAATTTGTATTGTTGTGATTTTTTTGAATCTATGCGAAATGATTACATAGAAAATCATCGTAAAAGTAACTAAAAAAAACATATCTCCAAAATAAGATAATGGTGATGCTTTCATTGCCACTTAAAATATTGTCTGAAATAATTTTAAATGATTTTCGTTTATAAGGACTTAGTAATATTCATGTTAATTGTTAATAAAAATTAATTAATGAAAACAGAAAACCCCCTTTTTAATTGAATTGTATCTTTTACTTTAACGCAATTATATCTGCCTTATTTGTGAAAAAATGAAGGTACTTTTGAAGAATATTTATACATTAAAATTGAACGAATATTAGGAATATTGTGGAGTTTTTGTGGCGGCAATTCTGAGTGCTTTTTGTCCATATCTCGGCTGCACCCCCTCCCTTGCCCTGGAGCGACCCCGCCGGGCGACGGGCTAACTCCTGACGTATCGTCTGTTCTCGTGGCGCCGAGCAGAAATTAACTGTGGACACCCCGGTCCGCTGTACAATGGTTGGATTGAGAACATAGAGTCCGGCACCGGGTTGGGGGCCAGCATTATCTTCCGCTGTCATGAGGGCATGAAGCTGGAAGGCAACACCTCGTCCGTGTGCCAGATCGATGGGCGATGGCGCTACCCGCTGCCCAAGTGCCTAGGTAATGGACCATGCTGACTGGCGTCGCAGCGACAGCTTGCCATGATACTCACCATGGAACATCCTGGCACCTGGAACCCCACGCTTGTTCCTTCCCTCTCCCCTCCCCTTCCACTCCGCTTCGATCTCCCATGGCTTCCTTCCCGCCCTGACTCGTCACGCCCCAGCCCGCATTGCTTTCCCAATCTCGTTTCACCTGAACGCCATCTTCGAGTGATCTCAGTACTTGTACAATGTTTCCCAAACTATAAACGTCTTTCCTACGAGTGCATAGCATTCACTGCAATGAAAATGTCATTCAGTAGTTCAAATTTCATTTAATATTGAATCTTCTTAATTTGAATCATTTTCATTGTATGTTTTCAAATTCCCAATCTACTTTAACACAAATAGAATACTATTTAGGCCATATCGCAGAGAACGTTTGGCACAAACGCTACAGTAGAACTTAACTTCATTCTGAAGTTACTTTTACTCCTCAGAGATGCAAACAAATGATCCGTTACTACATTATTATCATTATTATAACTATTACTAATATTATTAATGATAATAATATTCTTTTAAATATCATTTATCCTGATCACTAAATAGAAATTGTTTGATGAATTTCTAATTTATACATTTCACGTTCTGAGTGAATACGTGTCTTAAAATCCTGAATTGGATTTCATTGAAAAAGCGAATTCAATACTGACTTCAAATAACCGTACATAACTAATGTTTCCTGTTTATAATTATAGTTCATATTTTCTGACTTTTTTCACAATTGATTTACACAGGATGAGTCATTTTCGGTGTTGAAAGCAACTCACCAACATGTTCTGCTCAGAGGGATGAACTAAGTAATATTTCTTATGTACGAGTAATTGTCCTGAGAAACTATCCGAGAAGCTTCGTTATTGCGCAGCAGTTTCTCAATTAATCTGTTGTTCCAAACCGTCCAGAAAGTTGTGTTCACAGGGACTCAAATCACTATTGCTCACCAAAGAGATCTACTTTATACTACAAACGATTAAATACGCTTTGTTATTGGTGAAATTGTGGTGTGGGGTTACATTTGGATTGAATCGGAGGAAAACAATGTCTCTGGCGACCTAAGTTTAGAAATTTCTGGACGTCTTTTAAAGAACTTCGGAACTCCATTTTTTTGCGTCTCGGAAAAGTTTTTTTCTTTTACATGCGACCTTTATATTAGATATAGTGAGAAAAGAAATTCGAAAATCACGCAAATCATCTTCCTATGAGATATAGACTAACGAAATTCGAAAATCACCCAAAACATTTTCTGTAGCTATTCGTTCTCACGAGGACAAAATCATACAACATACAATTAATATTACATTAATAGTATAAAAAGGAACCTGATCTTCATTTTTTGCATCTGAAATGACATATCTGTGAAATTAATCATGCCCAAGTATGAGTTTTCCAAAAGAATAATTTTGTTTAAGTATTTGAAAAAATGCATACCACTTCAATTTACTTTCTTTGTCCCTTTGTTCAAATGTTTATGTTTTTTATCCTGAATTCCGGTTAGTTATTTTCTTACCTCTCGCAACTGCAATTTGGGAAACATTTACTTCACACTGACTTCACATACAAAAGTTACCACAGACACTGTCTTGTCGTTTCTACGATTTGCTTAATTTCATGTTGTTAGCTCAGAAGATTTTATAAGATAAAAGGAAATAAATAGGTGCCTTATTTTTTAACCACAGCATTGATATTTTAAACAAATGGCTATTTTCATTATATTCATGAAAATTCTGAGCCTACAAGATGAAAACTGCATGAATATTTTAGAAAATATAGAATACACAGGTGAAACATACTTAATATAATGATTTACCAATACATCTTTAAATAAAGATTTGATGTTTTAGGTTTTGAGATGAAATCGTAAAATTCTTGAATATATAGCATAGAATAGAGCATATGCACGCCGAATGTATTTTTTATTCCTCCGAAACTTAAAATTTGCTCTTAACTCGTTGAATCACTGCAGTTTCCATGAAGATCTATTCTTCTTCTTCAAGAACAGCCACCCCAAAAGGAATTTCTTTTTTTACGAGAAAGCCTCTGTTTAAGACTATACAATTAACTTTCCTTTCGCTTCTTTGCTTTCTTAAAGTGTAAAGAATTTCTCATCTTATGCCCCGATGCGTCGCCACGACAACAAAAGACTCTTTCAGACTTTCTTCGCAAAAGAATTATTATAGGGTTACGACTTTACACTTCATAGTTCATTTATTTCTTCATTTTCTTTTCTCAATGTATCTTCCTTAAAACATCATCTGTAGTGGAGTTGTAGTATATTTGCTAGGCTTGCTTCTATTTTACAATCACAAATGTTATACACTGCATATTAAAATGCAATGTATTAATGAACAAATTGTAACGCTAAACCCAGCGTTGTCTTAGATTAAACATCTCATTGTATTCAAAAAACTGTTTTTCAACTATCTAAAAAAATTGAGATTAATTTTTGCGAAATTAGATAAATATTACGATTTTTAAATGCATTTATTTGAAAAAATTATTTTAAGTAAAAACGCAAAATATATTTCATTTTTTATAACCCTTATCAGCAGCACACCTCTTCCGCTCGATTACTCTGCCTTTGAAAGTAAAAAACGTCATTTCCATCTATTTTGAAAATTACGTTTAAACTAGACTTTTACATCAAAATTGTTGTCATTTTGAGTTGTGTAAAAATTATGGGTAGTTTGTTACGAGAACTTTGTTATTATAAACATTTTTATTGATCCAAAGAATGTGTTGTCAGGGACATGGAATCAGTAACATACGGACCATAGAGAAGGAAATCTCTTCAAAAGCAAGGACATCTTTATTTGATAATTGGAACTCCCAATCCCATTTGATAAATTTTTATTAAAATCATTCATTAAACGTTTTACATTACGGGAGCAGTTGCCTCCGATGGAGCTTTTGAGTGACAAATTCCAAAACGTGGCAGGTACTGAGGGGTCGGTGTTTGAATGTTTAATAACTTTACGATGGATGACACAGAAGTTGTTATTTGGACGGCCATTAACACTGTGTTCAGGGGTGGGCTAATGAGTTAAGTATGTACAGCAGAGGCGCTTTGAAAGGATCACTTTTGTGGCCCGCTTCGCACCCGTCCTAAAGCTGACATGGTCTTTCAACACGTATTGCCTTCCTTTACGAAGGTCGAGATCGTTCACTGTTAAATTACGCTAGCAAGAAAATTGAATAATTTGTAAATTGCACATGCTTCTCTATGTTCTATAAGTACGAAGTTGACGTTTGTTTTCATATTTTTACGCATTTATGTTCAAGCTAGATATATCAAACTAAAACATGTAACAGTCATGTAGGGTTAATAAACTCTTGTTTTGGTAGTAAATCCTTGTTTTAGCAAATAATATATGTATATATTGAGACGAAAGCAGGAAAGTTTGTTTCAATGCATCTAAACTTCTAGTTCGTCAATATCATATTCCCAAGAAAGACACGTTATGGAAAACAGACTGAAATGCAAGTGACTCTGCTGTATATTAAACCTCATTTTTTGGTTAGTTTACTATGTGCCTGAAAAACCTTACTAGTTAATTAGTGGACACTTTCGGTGATAATATTTATTACGTAAGTATACCAGTACGAAAGTTATCGAGATCAATGATTTTGACCGTGATGAACGGAATTACTGTATCATTAATACTCCACTTCCCTGTACTTCAATGAGCATGTCAGCCACTTTCAAATTTTATCAAGTTTCTTAATGTTTGTGCACGTCATCTACTTTATATGCTTACATCTGTTACAGCTTCTTTACTCCATGCTAATTTCATACCATGCGTCGTAGTCATCATAAATAATTTCTGTTCAAAGATAAGTTGTGTTATCAATGGATTTGTTGCAGCCTGCTTCTAGTACTTCTCTGTTAAATATTCAAATGCTTCCGTATAGTTGAATAACATAATACTACAGTTTTCTGTTGGAAATATTTCAGTTCTTTTGGCTTCTTCTTCTCTTGTTTCTTCTTCATTTTTGATTCTTCTCGGAAGGACGTCATCTAGATAATTACATAATTCTGTGGTCCACTTTTCTCTAAAACGTGTAGGCCTAGATATTTGTATTATATATTAACGACCTCTCAAGTAAAAGTTGCGTACTTAGTGCACGAAATGTATTGACGTCCTTTCTTTTTAGGGGTGGTTGATTATTAACAAATCTCCCTTTCACGTAAAATTCAAATTCCTTGCAGCATGAGCAAACATTGGTCTATTTTTGAACAAGAACGCATGCAATCAATAGGTTGTAACTTATTAATTTTGAAAATATTAGTTAAAATGTACGTGTGTCACTATTTACTTATCGTCGAATTTTGCATTTTTTCTAGTTTATGTATTCCCTAAATACGTGATTGCCTATTTATATGCATATAATGAATTCATGAGCCTGCTTCTCGTTTTCCATCATCCGAAACGAAACAGGTTCATGAACACATCTCTTACAGTCAATGGGGTAAATATACGACAACACTTCAAAATTTACGTGGATTATTGTAACATATTACAGTACATAAAATCTGATTTTTCCATTTCATCAATAAACTATGTTTTTAAAAGCACAAGAAAGTGCACTTGCCGACTCTAATCGAGAAAAGAGGCACCTTTGCCAATTGTATTATCCGTATTATTGCCGTGATCATTCGCCAGTAAGCCGCTGTCCCGGACACTTCGCCCGAGACCTCGCCACTGAGGATGCCCACCGCAGTCGTGGGCGAAACGTTTGGCAGTTCAAAGCCAATTGGACCACGGCCCATCAGCCCGGGAGACATAAATAATATAAATTGTATTATTGTTGTTTCGGTTGCCACTTTACTCCATTACCCCACGCTGTGCGTCGCTTTTGCTCCTTGTAACGTACCGCCCCGAGAGCCGGCAGAACACGCCCGCTAGCCGTGCGACGCGGCACGGGCTAACACGCGCGCGCGCGCCCCAGCCCCGTGCGTGGTGCCGGGAGTGAAGCAGGGCAGCGTGCACCTGCTGACGACGGCGGCGGGAGGCGACAAGGAGGCGGCGGCGCGCGAGCCCATCAAGGAGCTGCCCATGGTGGTGCCGCACGGCGAGAAGCTGGCGGTGGAGTGCCAGCCGCACTACGAGTTCCCGGGCAACCACACGCCCGTCGTGTGCAACAACGGCACGTGGACGCACATCCCCCGCTGCGAGCCAGGTACGACCGCGCGCGGCCCGGCGCCCCCGACTGCATCCCCCGCTCCACTTCGAAGCCGTTTACCCCTACCTCCCTGAAAAGCATAGCCCGATTGCATCCCGTTCTCTTTTCCGAAGCGTTCCAGAAGCCGTTTACCTACCTCCCCAAAAAGGTATAGTCCGACTGCATCGCGTTCTGTTTTCCGAAGCGTTTTCGAAGCCGTTTACCCCTACCTCCCTGAAAAGCATAGCCCGACTGCATCGCGTTCTGTTTTCCGAAGCGTTTTCGAAGCCGTTTTCTTACCTCTCCCAAAAAGGCATAGCCCGACTCCACCCCGTTCTGTTTTCCTCCGTAGTACGAGGATTGATTTCTACGTTTGCCGTCGTCTGCTTAGAATCGACCGATGATAATTTATCTACTTCTCAATGTTTTCAAGAAACATTTGCATGTCCTTTTCGAGCACTGTCAATGTTCAAAACCATCACTTCAAAGTTTGTGGAAACAAAATACGAAATCACCTATCACGAACATTTTCTTAAGTCGCTGACTTAACATACATAAGGCTCAAGATTCTGCAATGTTCACCTGTGTTTGTTTTCTCTGGACTGGTGCGAGAACATCTATATGCGCTACTTATGAAAGCAAACGTACACTTGGGTTTTTATTTCTTGGCGCGTGGGGGCTTGTCTTCACGATGGAATATCTCATGATATTTCGCGTCCTTCTCGGTCGTGCCGTTTGGAGTCGCATGATCGCGACAGTATCGAGCAGTGCAAGCGATAATGCGACTCCTACCGGCACCACCGAGAACGACGCGAAACACCGTGAGAAATTCCATCGTGAAGACAAGACCCCGCGCGCCAAGAAATAAAATTCCAAGTATAATTAAAATTTTTACTCTTTCCGCAACACCGGATGAACGAAACCGGATGAAGTCGGGCTACGCCTTCTCAGGTAATGAAAAGTGAAAGGAGATTAGCTGGGGAGAGAGGGTGAAGGAAAACTCTCCGCGGGATGCAGTCGGGCGATCACCCCCCCCCCGCCACGCACCATGGAACTGGTTGTAAACACCCAGAAAACCACTTCACATTACAATTGCTTTGGCGCAGAAACAATTTTTTTTCATATCTCTTGACCTAACGTCGAGTCAATACATCAAAGACTGTCTCGGCGAATTCACCGATTTTAAAATGTAATTTTTGCATCAATTCTTCTTTTTAAGTGATTTTTCTTTGAGCGGTCTCCAGTCTATAAGGAATACATAAAATAAAATTATTTACAAATAAAATGTTCCACCGCGAGAAAGCAAATGAAATTAAAATAGCAGTATTTGTACCCCTACGTTGAATTACAGTACATCTAGATATTAAATGTCTAGTTAACACAAAAGGATCCACATTAAATGTCATAATTCTTTTTTCCCCACATTTCTTTCCCAGAAATTAAGGGTCTTTTGGGTGAAATAATATGAACATACAGTTCTATAATATAACAAAAAAAAGATGAGTAAGAGTACACATGTGATTTTTGTATGTTACTGACGCTTATCTGTCTATGAATACAATGTACACAGACCTAGTGTGAGGCCAGATTTACCTTCATATTACGGGTAAGAGGTCCGAGGGTGCTACCCTCAAATTCACACATTCAACCTAGTAAAAATAAAGGAGGAACATTTTAAGTGTGATTTCAAACTCCAAATAGGCATTACGGGAGGAAGAAAAGAGAGTCAACACACAGCATCATCGTCCCTCGTTGAAGACAAGATTAGTAAAAGAGATGGCAACATCTAATAAAAATCCCATCGACATAGATTTCGAAAGAATTTCTTTTATAGACACGCCCCCGTTTGTTTTATCTACTAAATTTACGGAAATTTAATATTTTGGCATTTGCATTAAATGAGCCCAACCTTATAATTAGAATTTAGACAGCTATTTGAGAAATAAAACGGGATCTCTGTCCCTGACGATCATGTCACGATATGTTACACTCCCGTGATGAATTCCTATTTACATGTATTCCCTGTGATTGGATTATTACCAGTCGTAGTAGCAGATGGAAGAATTTTATCTGTTTTATCGTGTTGGAACATCATGTTATTTTTAAATTATTTTATGTCTTTTGTGTGGTTTTTAACGTCTGTACGTACAATTTCTGTTCCAACTAAAACCTATTTAAACTATAGGCTTGTACGAAGTTTTATGAATCGCATTAAAAGAAGGTCTTATCAGTTGTTCGTAAAAATACTCGTGAGAGCGCTTTTATAAAAACTATTTCTTTCAATGCATAAGGTGAAATGCAAATAAAAAAGTTGAAAGTTCTAATTGAATCGTTTAAGCTTGAGAAGGGTACTTATTTTCCGATGTGAAATAATTATCGTTGTATTCCTTACTCTTGAAATTACAAATTCCGACGTCAAAATTCATTTATGGAAGAAATTTAACTTTCCTTTTAAAATGTTGTTATCACTGCATTTCATCAAACGATTCAATGAGATACTGTTTATTTTTGCCCGATTAACAAGCAATTAAATTACTCGAAATGGGAACACATTCATTTTCGTGATGCCCGGTAGTGGCTGAACCAACTTAATTTTACATCAGCTTTCCATTAATTACACTTAAATTTGAGGAGTAATTTATAAGAATATATACTTGAAACACTCGCTGCCTCCTTCAATCGCCATAATCTGAACTCTCTAATCTTGCTGATTTCTCCGATTTGTATGTTGGCTTCCTCTCACGCTCTGACATGAGAGAAGTCATGCAAAGAACTCAAATGTTGAGATTATTAACCTGTTGCTTCCAGTAAGTTCCTCCAAAACAATTTACGTCAAGAATTAATGAAATTCATAAGACCTCTCCGACTTCTGGGGAAAGGTTTCTGGTCTGTTTATGAACAGTTCCAAGACAAGTTGCGGGATTATAAAAGAGCAAATTACGGTGTCACCCAAGCATAGCCAGTTTTGTGTCTTGAAAAAACTAAGGTACAAATACTGGATGATATTTTTCTTTGAATCTATTGACGTGATTTCGTCTGAGTTGATACCTGACTCACTTATAAAAATGCCAATTTTTGATTATTGATTTCAATTTACAAATGTATTAGACGACTTAGTTCTCTAAAACCTTGTCTTTTTTAGAAAAACATATTTTTCAGTGATAAAACAAAAAATAAGCTTTTTTAAGTCTTCTCACTGTCCATTATAGCATCATTGAAGGTTGAAATTATGCAATTAAGGTACTCTTTAAAGTAATGCAATATGTAAAAAATTAAGTATTCTCTTAAATATTTGTAATGTTAAAAATACTTGTGACTAAAATTAATTGAAAATTATTTAATGAAAAAAAAACAGACTTAACATTCAATAACGACATATGTAGAAATATGTTTTAATTAAAGTTTTACTTAAAATATTTTACTTGTGTATCATGCTGATTGATAGATGTATTCTATAAATTATTATTTTCTGACATGTTTAACTAATTTAATGACTGATAATGATTGAATTAATATTGTTGGTGTGGACTGAATGAGTTGTATTCGCACAGATTCCAGTGTTCTGTGTTTATTTCCCCTACGATTATAATCTTTTTGAAACTATCTTAAACCTTGCTTTACTTACTACTTTCCTTCACATGTGTTAACACTTGATTTTACAGTATACAAAAGTTGGGTTTGTCTCTTTCTTTTGTTATTGTCTTCATCAACATAATTTACATCCAGAGCACTTTATAAAATATAGTCCGTCGTAATAGCAATAAATGAAGAAGAATAAAAGGTTCTCGAAGTAGGAATCATAAAATGATGAAGATGAAAACTAAAATATTTTCTGGTAACGGTGATACATCGATAGTTTTCTTTCATGTATCCGCTCTTTTGATGTTTTATCATTGGGTATTTTTGAGACAGCTCAAAGTTAATTTTACTCAAAGAGCATGTTTTCCAGAATTTACTTGACTTATTTAATGAAGATTATAACTAAATTAATAAGAGGTTTTGTAAGGCACAATTAGTTTTTTAAATCACAAAAATTTTGTGACATTTACTGACTGTTATATTTTGTAAACAAAAAGAAATGTGTTCATAGTTTCACAAAAATCAAACTATTCGAAAGAACATGAAACTGTTGGGCGAGTTTATTCTGTCAGACACACGAGATACATTATGAATTCTTTTACATCACAATCAAGATTCAACAAACTATTGGGACATGAACTGACTACTTCAGTACATAAGTACTTCGCATGTTTGAAAAGGGAGTAAACTAACGACACAGCTGGTGACAAATGTACGTGCGATCGTCAGTTACCGTCCAGAAGTTGTTCGCGAGAGAACCGAATAAGATGGATTGTAGCTGCACGAAATTTTCCTTCGAAATACAGCGGTCTATCATTGCGCAAAGGACAAGAATTTAGAAAGGTCTGTATAGATTGTGAAGATGAAGGTAAATAAATAACTCTTCATTATCAGGCGATTCGAAAAGGAAGATTGGTGTGATAACCCACCTAAAAATGGAACCCCAGAACATTTTCGCAAAGGTAAGAAATGTCCGTACTACAGAAAGTGAAGAAGACAAATGGCCCCATAAATTGTTTTGAAGTGTTATGAGAGCTGGGCACGTCTAGAAACTGTGTGAATAGTGCTAAGAAGGACCGCCTATCACCATACCGAATAGCAAGGCGAAATACGTTGAGTCAGGTTAATCAGGGGAAGAGAGAAAAATACGCGAAGGAGAACTCAGAAGGCCAAGGAAAAGAGAATGCACTTAATTTTTGAGGACGATAGCTAGTGCAACCTGTTTGATTAAGATGGTAGAACTATGTGTGGCGAAAGCAAGATGAAGAAATGAGAGCTAAATCTGTAACCAACAAGGAAGTGGTAGAGTGTTAGTGGGGGTGCAGTGGGGGCAGAGGCGCTCTGAGAAACCAAAAAGACAGTAGATTCACGTAATTTTATTACTTCAAATTATATTTATGTATAACATATTTCTGCCCCCCTCCAATACATAAATATAATTAATTTCTCCATGCAACAGAAATAATTTGCAGTTAATTTGAATGAGAACTAAATACATTTTTTTATTTGTTTTGAATGAAAAAAAATAGGACTCTAATCAAGCCGTGGCCGGCCCTCCATCGCCTGACGCCCCTGACTTTCTTTTCATAGAATATGCTACAGACAAAGACACTGTAGCAACGAGTACTTGAAACCGAGATTGATGGAAGAATGGGCGCAGATCTCTCCTGATTACACCCGGTGATCAGTGGAAAGCGTGCCAGATCGACTGAAGAAAGTGCGCCTAGCAAAAGGCAGAGCAATAAGATATTATGTTCTTCTTTTTATCCACTAATTGTATTTAGTGTCCGAACAATGTTGTTGTAGATAAAACCATGTACTTTACTTGCAACTGACACTATTTTTGTTCTTTGTATAGGGTGGTGCAAATAAAATAGCCAATTTTAGTATTTTGAATATCTGGCCTCAAGAAATTACTTTTTCGTACTGCAGTAGTCTCTGCAAATAAGCTGTGTAAATATACGTGTCCCACAGAGGAGATAGGGCTCATAATCACAGTGTTCTATTGAAGTTCAATGTGAACACCCTGTTACAGTGTAAACGTTATTACGGATGGAAAGAAATCACATTCTTGTAATTTATTTGTACGAGTTCAAACTCAATCATGTTGCATCTGAGGCATCGCTTAACATTATTGCGGCGTTTTATGAAGAAACAACCAATGAAGAACGACAAGATGATTGACAAAGTTTCGTACTGGGAAGAACATTTAAACAACTTGCCTCGCAGACATTGGTGACCTTATTTTGAAGAACATGGCAGAAGAAAAATTCAAGATCTACAGTTCGAGAGATCGCTGAGAAAATAGGAGTGAGCTGTTCAACTGTCATTCAACATTTCAACGAATTAGGAAAATTCAAAAAGATGGATAAATGGGCTCTTTATTAACTCGCAAAAGCCGGATGAGAGCTTGGAGATCTGCTATTCTTCTTACTTTCTTACTTTTACGTCAGAAGAGAGGAGAATTTTACACAGGATTGTCACATGTGATGAAAAGTGGATCCTGTATGACAACTGGTGTCGTTCTGCTCAATGACTGAATGCAAATGAGACTCCAAAACACACGCCAAAGCCAAGTATTCATTCCCAAAAGATTATGGTGCCCTTGTGGTGGTCTAGCAACGGTATTGTGCATTATACCTTTACTAAACAAGGTGAAACCATTAACCCTGACCAATACTACCAAGAAAACAAAAATAAGCGCAGAAAACTGTGGACTATACAGACAGCATTAGTTGACAGGCATGGTGTTTTGCTGTTACATGATTACGTCAGACTTTACATTGCAAAACAAACTATTAAAAAGTTCGTGTTGGGCAATGAAATTCTCCCTCATAATTCGTATTACCCAGACATCTCCGCAACAGATTATCAAACTTCATACATTTGTCTGCAGGCTCATGATATTCAAATATTTTTCAGAAGGCAATTTCTCTTGTATCACGTTGGAAGGAGTATGAAAGTGAATGGAAATTATTTTGATTGAATGAGCATTTTTTTCAGTAATAAGTATTGCATTTTGACATTTATAAACGAACTTTTCATTTGCTCCAGCACAATAGTTCTCACAGAAAAGAAGATTTGTAAGTTATGACTATGTTGAGAACATGCCTTTACGTTACTTATTTTCTGTATTTTGTCGCATAGAGATAAATAGAACCTGCTTTAATATTTTGTCCCAAATTTTGTATAAGCCTAAATGAAGGTAGTGCTGCCATTGATTTAACTAATTCATTTAATAAATACGTATATGTCGCTAACGTACACAAATATTGACACAGCGCGTGATCGTAATTCATTTTAGGTGATTTTACTCTACATAAAATGCCGTTACCTGAAATACGGGTTTATTGAGCTGTTACTGTTATCCCCTCAAGTCCACTGACTAAGTGGTGAAGTGTGCGAGGAGCTGAGAAAAACTGATTTTAGGGGCTCAAGCCAACTCCACTCCTGCATTCAATTCTAACCATAGATGATTAGGAATATTTGCCCACATATTAAAAACAGAAACGTGTGCATATGTCAGAAATGCTGTAAAACCATACCCAGCGTGCGAGAAAAAAGAATCCTTAATTGGAATTAATCAATTATATTAGCGGTATTTTCCTCAGTACAAACAAATAACTGAAGTACTTTTAAATTGTTTTTATAGGTTGATTTTAAACTGTTCGTCCAGATGATTTTGAGTTTGCGGGAAATAATATTTAGAAACAGTCATTCGAAAATGCTGATCAAGGTCAAGTTGCTACACATGTATACGATTCCCCTTTTACCCCTGCGCCTTAACTAGTTTTGGCGGTGATATAGACCGATTCGGTTTCCGGTCACATTGCCATTCAGATTGTTATACTTTCCGAAGAATACGACATGCCCGTGTCCAGCTTATCTCAAAAGTCCGCGATAATAACTGCAATTCGTAAAATTCAAAGTTGAGAAGTTGGTGTCCGTCCGTCGGGCGGGGGGGGAGCGGGTGCGGGAGGTGGGAGGTGGGCTTGACCTTGCGCAGCATCGCATGAGCGCGCCCCGCCCCCTTGCAGCGCGCTGCAAGCGCATGCCCCGGGCGCCGCGCAACGGCATGGTGATCGCGCCCAAGACGGAGCACGGCATGCGCGCGCGCTTCAAGTGCAAGGACGGCTACACGCTGCGCGGCCCCAACGTCACCGAGTGCAGCTACGGCAACTGGACCGCCGACATGCCCTACTGCCAAGAGGGTGAGTCGCCCCCGCCACCCGCCACCCACCCGCCCTGCCCTCGTCCACCCTCCCCCGCCCCGCCCCCCGCCCCGCCCCCCGCCCCGCCACGCCCCGCCCCCTTCGCATCTACTCGGCAGCGCCGCAGCGGCGGCGCGCGCACGCCTTTGTCGACCCAGCGTGCCGCGCCGCGCCGCGCCGCGCCCCGCCGCTCCCTTGTTTTGTGGCTTGAGCTGACGCTGCTGCTGTTGCTCCTGCTGCTGCTGTTCGGCGCTCTTTGTTTCGTCCCTTTCGGGTTCCCTGATGCGTTCAAATCACCCGTGCTGGCCTGTTGTCTTTCCCGTCTTTCCTTCATCAGTCTGTTTCTCCCTTCGTTTATAATTTTTTTTCTCTTCTCATTTCGACCTCTACTCATTCAGTCCCAGTTTTTTCGGACACACCGTCATCTTTCCTTACTTTTTCAATTACGATGCATTCTCTTCTTCTTTGTTACTATATTTTTTGTCCTTCTTAGTCATTTTTTTCAGTTTTGTATTCTGAAACTTCCCTCTTGCTCTTTCGAACTTTTTTCTTCCCAATTTCTATTTTAATTATAACAAATTCCTATTAACTCCAAGCTTCTATGCTTCTACATTTTACTTCCACTAACTGTTGTAGATGCTTATCTGTAGAATCTATTTATATATTTCATATCTATCATTGTCTTATTACTAGACTTATTTTTACACTACGGTGTGTTTCAGAAAAGTTAACATTTTTATGGAGAAAGCAATATACAGATCAATACAAGGCAGTGTATATATTGTCTCTTAGAAAATAACGAACAGGATTTTTATCAACAGTACTATTTTCTGTTTCTACTTCATCTTACCCAGGATTATTATCCTTTGTTTCAAATTTTATTCCCTTATCTTCTTACTCAGTAATTAAAAGTACTTATAAGTGAGAAAATTGTGAAAAAGTTCAAAGCTTCACATACTCATTAAAATAATCTTAGGAGGTATCACTCTACTGATTTTCTTTTTTATCGCAAGAAAGCTTTCTCGGATAAAAAAAGAAAACAAATTTTAAAAGGAATAGAATAGAATGACATTATCAGTAATACTTAACGTTCAAAGTTACTTTAATCATTGTATAAATTGAATAAAATTCTATTTTCCATGCAAATGTTAATTTTTCCAAGAAGCTCCCAGTTCTAGCTTATCTACTTTTCATGCTGTTTTATCTTCTCTCCTGCTTCCTTAATTTACTCTGTATCTTATTCTAATACACTTCCTTGTGCTTTATTTGTACTAATCTCTCAATATCCCATTCCTTAACACAGTATCTGCCATATTCTTTTAGAATCCCTTGTACTCGTATCCACTTACTCAAACTACACTTATCGTTATTCCAGGTTTAACCCTGCTTCCCCACTCTTGATCAATGCAACTTGTTGATCAAGCCTCCGCACAGCTTCCCCGTGTTCTGCCACGTGGGCGTGCCCTGCACAGGAGATGTGTGTGTGCGATGGGTTCTGTGCGATGGGCTCTGAACGAGATGGATGGCTGTTCCAGTGTACTGCCCGTTTCCCGGCTACATTGAAAACGGACGCGTCATGCTGGTGGGCAACATGGGCGTGTACGACTACCGCCCGTACGTGCGCAAGGTGACCAACAACAAGCAGATCATGTACGAGTGCGAGCGCGGCTACGTGCTGGCGGACGGCCCGCCCGGTGCCACGTGCCTGGGCGGACGCTGGAGCCCCAAGCAGCTGCCCAGGTACCGTCCAACATGCGGGAGAAACAGGGTGAAAAACAAAACAAGGCACAGGAAGTTACTTTGAGAATATTACATTATGAAACGATGATGTAATGACGGGTTTTAATTCACGAGTGTGATATTACAATACGAGCGAGTATCGTAAACTTCACACGAGTGTTAATACCTATTACATCGAGTTTCATACGGTACTTTTTCTATGACTTTTATAAGGTAAATTTTTACAATGAATAGTTTCGTGGCAGTTGATTCAACCAAGGCCACCTAGCGGACAGCTACCTAAATCTACCCTCGCATACTGCCGCAGGTGGCTGTGGTTACCTGTCTGCCTGCTAGGGAGTTCTGCGCTAGTCAAATAGGATCAAAGTGAAATTACGATCCACTTTATTTTAAATAAAATACCACGAAAAAATACTAATAATAAAAGAAATGAAAACTATTGAGCATAATATAAAATAATATGAAACACAATTTTAATGTATACAATCGAACGGAACATTAGCTAAAACTATTCTCAATGATTAATTAAGTGTCAATACGTAGTTTGACTCTGTGATTGGTCAAGAACCTGTATCATAATGAAAACTGTATCGAAATGATTATCATTATGCAACTGGTTGCAGCCATCAAATGACAGCATTGTACAATGGGAGTAGAAAAACCAAATTTCGATCTATCATTAGTGTTCAGGTATCTCAGAATAAAAGGCGACTCCACACATTCGTTATTTGGCGAGTAGCGAGCAACCGCTCGCCGAATCTCAAGTACTGTGGATGAGTTGCTTGCACTTTGCCAAGTGACGAACATTCGGTGTTCGCCCACTGTGAGTCGGTCTATAGGACACATCAAAGGAAGCGAATATTTGCCAAACACATAGGGCATTGGGCGAGTTGTTCAGCGAATGCCGAATATGTGGAGCCGCCTTAAACTTCCGCAAATTTCGAGGGCGTTTAGAGGGTTCAAAGATTCGCAGTTTAATCAATGAACATGTGGTAAGAAATTTCATTTATCGAAGTTACTCAAGGTACATTTACTCCTGATTTATAGACGACTCCTCAGGCGCTACTTCTCGGCAGAACACATTTTGACGAAATCAAAATATGTTTTTTCTACTCCCATTGTATAATGCTGTCATTGGATAGCTTCAACCAGTTGCATAATGATGGTCATTTCGATACAGTTTTCATTATGATACAGGTTCTTGACCAATCACAGAGTCGCTTACAAACCAATATTGTCACTTCATTAATCATTGAGAATCTTTGCAGTAAATGTTTGGTTCGAGTGTGTATATTAAAATTGCATTTAATATTATATAATGCTTCTCATTCTTAATTTCTTTTATTAGTAGTGATTTTTACGTGAAATATTATTTAAAATAAATTGGATTGTAATTTCACTTAGATCGTATTTGACTAGCGCAGTGGTAGTTATTGCACAGAACATTTGAGTGACGTTAAGATCTCCACGCGAGTCATTTTGTGTTATTTGCTGCTGCCGTGTGGTTGTCCTTAAAAACTGGCCAATTATTTAGTTTAAATTATTCGGTGAATTGTGGTTCTTTCTGGTGGTGTTGACATTTCAAGAATGAAAGAAAATGCGAAAATGGTGACGTCGGAATACTAATCCCGGAACTTTTGTAGTCCCTCGCAAGCGCTCTGTCAAAACAAAGCTATCTGTGCGTGTAGGGTAGAGAGGTGTCCGCTAGGTGGCCTTGGCCGAATCTTGAGTGTCCACTGCCAGAAAACGATTCAGTGGAGATGTTTAACTTATATAAGTTACCATAAGTCGTAGAAAAAGTACCGTATGAAACTCGATGTAATGGGTGTTATGTTAATACACTCGTGTGAAGTTTACGATACTCGCTCGTTCCTCGCTCGTATCGTAATTTCACACTCGTGTATTAATACCCATCATTACATCATCGTTTCATAATGTACTATTACATATTTAGGACACATTCTGCCGAACATCTGTGCATGAGAAGTTGCCTAACAGGCAGGGGCAAATAAACCATGCGTGATTTTATTATATGAATTTTCCAATCATGTGTTCATTAGTAAAAAATGCTCATCTAGGGCTCTTCTCTACATGACCTAGATAGTTGTAACGTGTACTTTAAAACATCGTAGTTTCAAGCATTAAAGGAGATTTGTCGACAATTTCTGTAATCCTTGATTGTGCTAAATAAATTTAATAATAATAATAATAATAATAATAATAATAATAATAATAATAATAATAATAATAATAATAATAATAATAATAATACAAAATACGTCCGACCTCCGTGCCGCAGACAGTTGCGGCAGCCGTCGTCTGCTCCGAGGATGTTGTAGGTTCGAGTCCCGCGTATAGGTTTGGTCGTATTTGTGATGGTCCCTTTACCCCTCATCATCATCTTACAACCTCATAATTCACAATTCAAGGTGAAACAATCTTGTTTTATGAAGGGATACATCCGTGGGATCCACCAACAACGGGCCACCACCATAACTCCTAAAAGGTTCACAATATCGAAATGTTATTTTCGCTTAAAAGTGCGGAATCGTGAGCCAACTATTATGCTTTAAACATATTGTTTGAAATATTTTTAGTTTCCGAGAAATTGAATCAAGTTTGATTTTTTTAATGGAATTATATATTTTTCTCGCCGGCGATCACAATAAGAGATATACAATGATGTATCGTAACTTAATATTTTAATAGTAATTTGAGTATAAAATTAGATTTTCTGATATGTGATTTTAAAATAAACGGACAATATTCCCTTGCTACTGTCACCTTTGAGGAAGGTCGCCTTTACGGCGCCGAGACTGTTAAGGGGAGAAGGGAGACTGAGCGGTTAGTTAAAGGGGAATAGAGGTATAACTATCCATGATCTTGTTACGACGGACCCAGGAACAAACATCAATATTAAAGTACACCTCTCCTGGAATTATAGGTTTTATATTGAAATATTGGAAATTACAATAGTATTTATATTTTTGAAAGTCTATCCGTGGTTATTCGCTAAACAATATTATAACTGTTACACGGGAGGCTCTTGCGCATCGTATCCGACTTCAGCCAATGAGCTTCAGGTACCAGTTTGCGTCACAATATTAGCGAGAATTTTAAATGCAGCTGAATACCTAAATTATCACACTGTTAGAAGTCATTGAAACAGATATATGAAGCATTTCTTTTAAATATTGCTTCTTTTGCACCTTCGTGTTATTTTTGGTTGGTTATCGTTGAAAATTGTCACTTTATGCCACTTTGAAAATGTTTCTCGTCGCTTGTCGCTCTCCATGCAACATGGCGGCCAGCGTCTGGTCTGACTATTCAAACAAAGTGCCCGTGCTGTGGTCACGTGGTTCGTGACGCAAATTGATGCTGCACAGAACAAGCCAAAATCGGTGCGCCGGAGTGACTCCCCCACAGTTTTTCACCGTGGATACTGTGTGCATGACGTGCTCACGCCTCCCTCCCCGTGCGCAGGTGCGTGCCGGGCATGCACCCTCGCCTGCGCTGGAGCCGTTCGGTGCGGGCGGTGCGGGCGGCGCGATCGCTGCGTGAGGCGCTCCTGGCGGCGGCGCGGCGCAGCTCGCTGGGCGCGGCGCTGGCGGCGGCGGAGCGGCGCGACACCGCAGGGTGTCATCCTCAAGGTGCTGTTTGGAAGAGTAGAAGTACCTCTGCACTCAGTGGCAGATCCACAGAAGGAGGGGGGCACGGGAGCCATGTCCCCCCCCCCCTCCAAAAAAAATTTCTTGAGTTTTCGTTTGTTACCTTCATTTATTTGGCAGAATTGATTTAAATATTTATTAGAATTATGTAATTATTTAAAAAACGCTTTAACCCATTGTGCGACTGTGCAGTACGGCAACTCTGCATTACCACATGCTTCACGCAATCTCTGAAAACATTCTTGCTTACTCCAACCTCGTGTCACTTCAATTCTGAGCCACGAACGTTGCTCTACCTTTTGTAAACATGACGTTAGGACGCTTGCACTACTGTTTTGAAATTCTACGATTTACACTCTGCAGTAGACTGTCAGAGTAGGTACTGTTCCCGCTCGCTGCACACCCTTGTCTAACAGTTCTTTCCTTTGTCATGACAAATGGCAGCACGCCGACTCACCGGCTTTAAGTTACAGCAATATTCTTATTATTTTTTTATCGAACCTGTGTATTAGGTGGCTCCACACATTCGGCATCCGCCGAGCAGCTAGCTACTGCTCGCCCGATCCCGACCAGCTGATGTGTTCGGCGAATGTTCGCTCCTTTTGATGTGTCCAAACCACCGACACGCGGTGGGTAGGGCGAGCGCCGAAATGTTCGTCACTCGGCAAATAGCAAGCGACCCATCCACACTACTCGGGATTCGGCGAGCGTTTGCTCGCTTTTCGCCGAATAGCGAATGTGTGGAGCCGCCTTAACAGTCCTTTCCTTTTGTCACGACAAATGGTGGCACGCCGACTCACCGGCTTTAAGTTACAGCAGTATTCATGTTGTTGTTCGGGTTGTAAAAGAGAACACAAACAATGATAATTGATGTTATTCATTAACGCACAAAAGAAAACTGCAATGTTACATTAGTACATAACTTAAACACTGCGCACGAGGTACAACTCGTGACCGCGCGAGACGGACTCGACAGCATGACTAAAGGTACCTGCCCAAAGAGAGAACACGCAAGAAGCAGAGAGCGAGCAACCAACGCCGTCACTCGGCCAATCGATCCAACTCAATCGATTACCAAAGCACAAAATACGATCTGAAATTGTTACTTATTGAAGTAAGAATTACTTATTGAAGTTATGAGAATTGTCTCATAACCAACCTTTTCTAATTCTGGCCCTCAAGAAAATGTGCGCAGATAAATCTCTTTCCCCACAGGTCATATACAGTTTTTACTGTTTTTTTTTTTGACAAATAAATAAATAAACCTGTGTATTAACATAGCTGTGTGTGGTGTGCGGCTGGCTGTTCAGGCGCGGAGGCGTGCGCGGCCGGCGCGGGCGCGGGGGCGGAGGCGGTGCTGGTGCGGCGCAAGCGAGGCGGCATGCGCGTGTCGTCGGGCGCGTCCACCTCCTCGCGCACGCACATCATCCGCGGCAAGAACAGCAACAGCAACAGCGGCCGCAGCGGCGGCGGCCGCAACCGCAAGCCCAAGAAGCCCACGGACGAGCGCCTGCGCCCGGGCCACCGCCTGCCCAAGCCCGGCAAAGGTACGCACGCACTCGCACAGGGTTTGAGTTTCGTTGTATCGTGTTTACATAGAATTAGGTGGGTGTGGGATAAAAGAATAACTGAAACCAGTGTTTACTCTAAAAGAGCTCACCGATGTAGGAGGCTCAACTGCATTGCCTATGACCGGGTGGTCCTAGATTCGAGTACCGACAATGGGAGGATTTTCGACATTTTGTGACGTTTGTGCACTCAGCTCGCAAAATTTGGCTTGGACTGTTCTTTATCAGGAAATCTCTGTCTTTAGTTATCCCGAAATCAGCCGAATCGACAATGGAGCTGATAGGCGTCACAGGGACCTTAGATTACATACAACGGTTAACATTACAATTTCTGAGCTAAGAAATCAAAAAGGCTGCTCAGAAATTCTGTGGAGACCATTTGTTATATCTCTTAAATATTATTTGATCCAAGTGCCACTAAAATGTTATTAAAATCAATGAAATCAACGAAAATGCATTAAAAATAACGCAAAAGGTAAAAAATGACTTATTAGTCGAAATCTACGAAAAATGCAAAAAGTGACTTATAAAATTGAGTCATTTTTTGTCATAGCATAAAATTAATTTCTATGTTAAATGGCATTGTTCTAATGGGAAAAGAAAAAAATGACATTTCATTAAAATCCGCCCCCTACTCAGTAATCTACCTCGAACTGTCTGCACCCTGAGAAGCCCTGCTTCTTAGGCCATTTTCTCTTGGAGCAACTCGGCTGCGCCACCGACAAGGGGTGGGCCCTTCACACACAGCCACCTAGCATCGCCTCTGAGCATGGGAAAGGAAGGATTTGCGTAAATATGTAAGACGACTTGTAAACAGCTAAGATCATTGGCGTGCCCGAGTGACCTAGTGTGAAGGCTGCCATTTAGAACTGTGTTCTGCTGGCGGTGGCGCGGAAGCTCGTCTGCGCTGCTGGTGGCAGGAAAGTGCCATCATACTGCGATTTATTCAAAGCTTCCTCTGGCAGGTCATAGCTGTTACGGTGCCATCCAATCGGGACCTTATAGTGCTATTTTTATGACTTTGCCTCTCAAGACCAGTCTTCACGATGGAATATGTCACAGTAGTTCGTGCCTTTCTCAGTCGTGCCGCTAGATATCGCATGAACCGCGACCCATCAAGCGGTGCTTGCGAGCATGCGACATCTAGCTGCAGGACTGAGAAAGACGCGAAGTGTCATGTGGTATTCCATTGTGGCCATATGGGCTTGAAAGGCAGCTATGTAAAAATCGCCTCAACGACACTACAGTGGCGTCACTATGGCGGCATTCAACCTTCCGATTGGATGACACCGAAACATCACAAGCAGCTTTGGGAAAATCTCAGTATAACCGCCACAACAGCGCCGCTCGTGCATATTTCTCCATTTAAACCAGACCTGCACAGCATTTTGCACTTTCACTGACCTCAGGAGCTGTGTGCGGGCAACTCGGGTGCAAAAGAGAAAATCGATGAAGGGTGGGGATGAGACCCAATCTAGGAGTGGGGACCACCAATCAGAATACGCAATTCGAAAGACAGCGCGTAAATTTAAAGAGCAATCGGCAAGAACATGAAGGTCATATACAGTTCAATTAATATTGTCTTTTGTATTATATTGCAAATGTTTGTTCTCGGTATATGATAGGGCGAAATATGAAACTACAACAAATTATACATATTAGATTTCGACACTAAGTATTATAATTGCTTGCAGGGCTTATTATGTAATTCGCTTTCCCACGATGTAATCGCAAATTTAGTGTTGAGCTAAACACAAAATTTTGATACTGAATTGTTTTTGTTTGATGATGACAGCAATAAACTATTTTTATTAACTATGTTTAATTGAATAAGATGGTTCTCTCAAAGCAAAAACATATTGTTCTTAAAAAAATCATGATTATTTTCTGTTCTAATTTCTGACAAGAGTGTATAGTCGTTTACGAGATCATATAAAAATATAAAGCCTTTGTATTATATTTAACCAATACCCATGATTATCTTATGATTGACCGTAACATATCGTCACAGACGTTTGTTCGTTGATCTCTTTTATTCAGTTTCATAATGGGGGAAAATGGTCACAAATGTGCTATTAAACATTACTCTTCTTGGAATTACCACATATTATATTTTTATGTCAATCTTGATGTGAGAGATTGCTCTCATGATTTTGATCATTTTTCTATGATTTGGAGATTATAACATTCCTGGTGAACAATCAATTATTAAATAGCAATTTTGTGTTAGATAGAATTAAATAATATTTTTTTATGTGGGAAGCATATATTTTAAAGCTATTGCTTTAAAATAATGCTTATGAGCATGTTATTTTCTTTAAAAAAATTAGAAAATGAAAATACATACAGTGGTGGATACAAAGGTGGATATACAGTAGTGCACAGAACGTAAACAGTGAATTATGACCCTGGTAACTTGAAATACTAGATATAATCCATTTAAACAAATGGGCTTATAATTTTGAAGCATGGATCATTGTATTTGACGCCCAGGCATTCATTATTAGATTGCCCAGGCGCCGCGTCGTGCTACGTCAGACTTCTCCCCTCCCCACAAAGCTTCCTACTCCCCACTACTTGCACTTTCGGCGCTGCCACGGGCAGACGATCGGCTCGCAAGTGCAGAATGCCCGCGGGAGCAGGCGTTGTGCAGGTCTGATTTAAACCAATGCTTCGCCAGCGGCCGCGCCTCTCGGAAGCGCTTCCGAGCGGCGCCGCGTGCGAGGGCCTTCACAGAGCGCGGCGAGCCGCGGGTTCGGCTGTTGCAGGGGCGCCGTGCGAGCTGCTGGCGGACGAGCCCACGATGCGCGTGGAGGTGGTGAAGGCCGGCCGCGACCCCAACCAGACCTACTCGCCGGGCACCGTGGTGCGCGTCACCTGCAGCAAGGGCTACTCGCTCAGCCTGGGCCGCCACAGCAACAACACGGCCAAGTGCGCGCGCGGCCAGTGGAAGCCCGCCAAGCCAGAGTGCCTCATCCGTAAGTGGCGCCGGGGGGGCCTCTCGCCGCCCCCGCGCCGCCCCGCCCCGCCTCCCCGTTCCTCCCTGCCGTGCCCCCGCCTGCCCCTCCCGCCACCGTCCCCGCCCCCGTCCCCGCCCCTGCCTGCCCCTCCGGCCCCGCCCCCGCCTGCCCCTCCCGCCCCGCCCCGCCCGCCGCGGCCCCCGCCCCGCCCCGCCCTACCCCGCCCCACCCCGCCCTACCCCGCCCCACCCCACCCACCCTCCCCACCACGCCCCGCCCCACCACGCCCCGCCCCGCCTCGCGCCATCCCCCACCCACAAAGCCAACTGTTACGATTTCTCTACCACTGCTGGTTGAAAAGTATTGGCTGCTTGCGACGGAAAGCCGCTGCAGCGTCTCTGACCGGGAGGTCCTAAGATTCCAGTCTGTTCAAATTGTTCTGCCTACACTGCAATGCCTCTGATCGAGAGTTCCTAGGGTTCGAGTCTCGATGGTGAAAGAATTTTTGACACTGACTCTTAGCTTGGTCGAATTAAACCGCTGTCTGGAGAAGAATTCTAGCGGCGGCTGCTCTGATTGGTAGTTTTCCGTGGTTTCTCCGATCAACAACAGACCAATGCCGGAACAGTACCCCACCAAACGGTCAACGGATCGCTCACGATCTTTTCTGCCTCTTCCTTGTCCTTTCCTCACCCCTTACATCCATTTACACTCAAATACTACCCTAGTCGACTACACTGAACCACTTGCCGGGAGACCAGTCGGGAGC
This sequence comes from Acheta domesticus, assembly GCA_031308135.1. NCBI lineage: Eukaryota > Metazoa > Arthropoda > Insecta > Orthoptera > Gryllidae > Acheta > Acheta domesticus. Next base: position 156,892,633 of record JAHLJT010009419.1, read on the forward strand.
TTAAAGCTTACTCCGGCTGGGGCGCTGCCACACTGGTGAGAGATAACTGGCTGGGGAAAACCTCCGCCAGCTGACGTAGGTTGGAGCAGGATCTAGCGGGGCAAGATCACCGCCACCTCCCGCGATGAAAACAATTAGATTTTTCGATTTCCTTGCCAATTTCATCCCATTAATTCTTCCATGTTTTTACAGTATTAATACTGAAGATCCTAAAAAAAAAGAAAAGCTTCTCTGTCAGATTTCCAGAGTCCGTCATGATTTTCAAAGAGAAATTTGAGTATTAGCGACCGATGAGAAACCACATCCACTAGCATTCAACAAAGCAATTCTGCTCTTGCGTGACTCGCCTCCGGAAAAAGGTCTGAACATGTTCGTAAGCCACCGAGAGCTAATCTGTCGTGAACAATTTGCTTAGGCTGCAAATGTTTCGCGCCGATTTCCCTATCAGAGAGCCGTGCTAGAACCATCCTCCTCCCCCACATGCACACACGCACACACATACACACATTTCCTTGTTTACAATGAGGTATATCGTCGGCTTAGAACGAAAATATCAGACAATACAAATTTTACAGGAAGTGAAAAAACTGTTTTTGCATTGTTAGAATACCTACATTTCCTGATATTTATGATATAATGTATTTTTTCTTTAATTTATGATATTATTAACATGTTTTCATTTTATGCTGACAATATATAGGTATCCCTGAATGAATGTTACGAACTTTCAGGGCATGCATGGGGGTTAAAGATTATCACTTTTTGCCAATGAACATGTGGTGGAAAATTATACACAAAAACTCTAATATACACGTGACATTTGTCCCTGATGGAGGCAACTCCTTGGGCACAAATGTAAGGGGTACGTTCTGGCATAGTCAGAGATTTTGGGTACTGGTCCAACATCAGTCCAAGAGGTGTTGCCTACCATATTTGTGCAATTTGTTTTTAATTATTTATTTTAGGTTGCTTTGTGAATGTCTAAGGTCATTAACAACCACTATTCATTTACACCAAAGATACATTTTATAAATTAGAATAAAAAGAAATATTAAGTACCGTACAACAAATTTTACAATAATTCATATCATTTAATCAAGACTGGCAATAAAAAGATCATTTAAAATTTACTTACAACCTTCAATTGAATTAAATATTTCATATACATCTTTGTTACATGTTTGTGCAACTTTGTTACATGAAATTCCGTACAACATGTTAATTGCCAAAAAGTGGTCATCTTCAACCTCCCTCCATGCCCTGAAAGTTTGTAACATTTGTGCTGAGCCATTCTGTACTTTTGTATATTCATTCAAGAGACAATTTTCTTCATCTAAGTTTATTCTATCATTTCAATGAAGCAATAATATTAATTAAGGTAGTTGAAATCGTAATAGCTTGCTTTTTGGGAAGAATAATTCATTCTTATATACATTTCAACTTGTTTAATTTTATATTATAATGCAAATTGATTGCCTAGTTGAATCAAGCTTCAATATTGTTGTATTATTTAATTTGGTGACAATTTAATTATCAAGATTATTTTGAAATTATATTCAAAATAATAATGGTGTACTTAGGAAAGGGTATGGTGTGATGTTTATGTCACAGCTTCTACCTGCACCAGTGATTCTGTTGTGTGTACTTTGTTTGTGTATTAAGTGTTTGGTCCTTGCTCTGTGCCTCAATTTTGCACTGCCTTGCCACTTCCTTAGCATGGCCTGGACAGCTGATTCTCATTGCACTAATATGTCAAATAGCACTTTCTGGTTGACAGTGGTCCAGTTTGCTGTGTCTGTCTTTTTTTTTTCTAAATCTTTTTAATATATTTTTTTTATATGTTGAAACCTAAAATCCAAACTAAAGTGACATTTTTCATGTTTGTGGCTCTTTGGCTCATGAAAAGGAGGCTAAACTATTGGAAAATACAATGGCACTAGAGAATTTTCGATATTTTCTAAATTTTGTAGAATTCTGTAGTGGGCAGTTGGCAAATTATTGTCAAATACTTTTCAAATTATTATTAGTATTGTTGGTCAGACAAGAGGCATGTCAAATTATTTCATTGTCCTCAATATCCACCTAAGATTCCTGAATAAGAATTTTTTCCATTGCTGCCTACATTTTCCCTTGAGTATTATTAATAAGATATCCATTTAACCATTAAATCATCCCTTTTATATCATTATTTAACTATTTTTGTCATTGAAATTATCATCTCTTATATATGGGGTAAGTCAACAACAATCAGTGGCGTATTGTGCAGTGGCAAATGCCTTTAGTTCTATCTGAGAAATGGGCAAAGTTAATATCACTTTGTTCACTTTTCATCTGTAGAAGTCCACAAGATTCAAGTCAAGCCTTCTTTCAGTGTGCCTTTCAGTTTCACACCACCTTTGTGTGTTCATTGTCAAACGCAAAGGACCGTGTTGCCTGTTTCAGTGCCTTGTCATGTCCCACCCCTGAAACATGGAACATTCAAGTTGCTGACAACAGAAGGGCCTAGCAAACCACTCAATGCGACAGTAGAAATACTGAATGGTGATATAGTAGAGTTTTCTTGCCATCATGGGTACAATGTGAAGGGACCCACCAACATGCATTGCTGGCATGGGGAATGGGGAGTAACAACCCTTCCTGAATGTACTCCAGGTAACTGATGTTCGGGAAAGTACTTTTAACCTGAAACTTAGAATTCTACAATTAGAATTTCTATATTTTATACTATAAAATATTTTAATCAAACTCAAAGTTTGGGAGAAGATCTCAAATTTATGTTTCAGATTTGATTAATATTGATACTATATATCTTTGGGGTAACCAGTATATTGAATGGAGATGAACACACAAAGCTTGCATTTCTTGGCAGCAAATATTGTCCTGTCCTTCCAGTACCCTGTGTCTTGCCCAATATAACATATGGCACATACCTTTTGGGCTATCGCCCTGGGCTCACCATCGCCCATGGAGCATCTGTGACCTTCCAGTGTGATAAGAACTACAGCAAGTCCACCTTGCATCCTATTCATTGTCATTTGGGAGAGCTGCAGCCACGAGTTCCAGCTTGTGTACATCACAGTGTTAAAAGCAGTGAGTAAGAAAGATGTTAAAAAATGATGTTGTGAGTACGCATTATGCTGTTTACCAACTCAAATTATGTGACTATCTCTTGATCACAGAACTTTCTGTCAATGCACTAGATGCCAGCAGCAAAACGCATGATGCAGATTTGGATTTTAAGGGTGGAAGTGATATCACCAAAGGAGGGGATATCAGTGACCTTAATTACCCCATGGGCTTTAGAAGGGCATGTGGACCTCCTGCCAGGGTGCATGGCTCATTAGTTTATCGAGATGGGGAACCCATAGGTGATAGTGAGAGAAGGTAATGGTTGTACCGCATCTATACATAACTGTAAAAATATATATTCTTGGTGTGTAGTGAAACTGTACATTTCAAAGGAAGGTCTGAATGCAAATGGATAAATAGACATAATTTATACACTGTTTACTGTGACAGTGCCTGACTACCCATCTTTTCTTAATTTATTGTAATTATTTATCAAATTTGGATGCCTAGCTTGGTTTTATTCTTGGAATTGGGTGTTTTCTTATTTACAACCTCTGGGCTTGTCTTTTTCTCTCTTGAAAATACCGCTCTTACAAGAATTTGGTTGGTAAAATATTTTAATTTATGATATGATTGGCTTGATTTACTGGATCTGCTAATTTAGAAATAATAATGCAATGTTTCCTGAATAATTACTCAGCGACAAGAAATGCCTGTTGCTGTTCATTTGTTTGATATCAAGTTTTCTTTGTTTATCTTTTTTCAATTTAAGTTATTACAATCTTTGTTTTTTTTTAATTCTACTTACTCCCCTAACAATCCATTATGATGATGGTCATCAAACTGTTTAACAAACTTAATTTTTTATAATTGTAATCTAATTCCTTAAATTTAACTTAATAAACTAAACATTCTTGGCCTTGAACAGATTATTTTTGTAAAGTCTTTGGCATACTTAATTTATACACTTTTCTGGTGATGATGAAAACAGCCATCTTGATGCTGAGAAGAATCATTCAGCCCATAGTGTCGTCCATCCACAATTTCTAGGATTCTACACTATAGTTGTATCTGTATACATTTTATTTAGTGTCTGTGTTCTACTTTCATTAATTTTTTACAATCATGACATGTTTTAACTTATGAAATTCTATACAACTCGCGAATGTACATCTTTCACTGACCAGATCCCACAAAATGTAACTTAAAATTTTTTTCACACAAACTTTCTGCCAGACCTGGCTATACGTCCTAATCCTACCAGATCGAGACTAATAATACAGGTATTATGTACTTCAGTATTCATTTGTATTATGTACTTCAGTATGAAATAAAGTTGGCGTGTTAATCTCTTTGAGGGAACATGTACAATTTGAATTTTTGCATATTGTGAGGTTTTTCTTCAATCTCATCAACTTTGAATTATCCTAGCTTTACTATATTGATTAAAATATATGCCATTTATTGAAATCATAACTGTATAAAGTAAATACATATCTTACCAACCTAATATCTATCTTTTCAGAACTTCTTTCTCCCCACCCCCATAAGCAAATCTTGCCTCACCCCTAATTCTCAGCCTGGTTAAGATCATTCATTTACATATTTAGTAAAAACTGTGATGAAAAACTAAGAGTTGTTGTACAGTGATTGAAATTGAAAACAACAAAATTGATTTGATTACAAGTAAATTTTTGAATATTTTTCCTTAATATAAAGAAACATGTTCTTAAATGAATTTTAAATGTGACCACTTAAATATTACATATAAATGCAGTGTTAATTAAGGTTGGGATTTATGTTATCAATAATGTCCCAATACGTGCATGTATTATATACTCTTACTCAGGTCTTGACTTCAGAGAGAACACACCGGAACAGTGCTCCGGTACCTCTTCACGTATGAAGTGGTACAGAAAAAGAACTTTAGCCTATTACTTTGAGTTTAAATGAACCAACTACGATGAATGCAAAATATATAAAAATATTTTCATTCTAAAAATCTTTGAAATTCTTAGAAAGATAAATGTAATTTTGTGGTTTTCTTGTCATTATGTCAATGTATGAGTAACCAATAGCAAGAAACTTCTAAATATTTTATCTTCGTAAATGTCTGACCTGCGAAATAAACACAAAAATTTGGAATTGTGGAAACTTTTATATTATGCTCATGGTTATTTTCTCAGTACATGATGTGTTATACCTGAATTTAGTTAAATTACATAAAATAAATTAACATAAATAGAACGATTAATTGATAAGTATCTCTGCCAAGTCCAAATTTAAGAGAAATAAAATGAGTAAGTGGTCAAAAATAAAATCTTTTGATTGTAGAATTTAGCACTTTAAATTTTAAAGAAAGCATTTGCAAACAATCCAATAGCATTTTAAAGCATTATGAAAATTATAATTTAGCATTTTGTAGCATTTGTTGAGAAAGTTATCATTAAGGAAGAACTATGAGATAAAATTACATTGATGCTTTTTATATCTTTCCATTAAAAACTGAAAATAATGTAAACTAATTTAATATTTTGCCATTTGTGAACTTCAGAAAATATAAAAGCAACAGAAGTGAAAAAAACGTAATAAGTAACACTTGTGCTGTAGGTGTAGGGCTTTCCTTGTCTTCCAGAGACCTTCTCCACACAACAAACTGAGGAAACTGAGACCCCTTGAGATGATCCTGAGTGCTCAGGTTTTCAGGATCAGTTTTTTTTATTTATTCTTTTTGTTATCTTTGGTCAGTTAAATCATGATTATAGATTAATAAATACGGCCACTCTGCAATATTTTCAAATATTGTTGTGTTGTTGCTGATGTTGCATCCTAGCTAAAAAGTAATCACGAAGGAAACCATAAAAATGCAATGTATGTATTACCTTGCAGATTCATGACCATTTCACATCTCCTAAAAGATTTCGCATTTTGCAATTGATTTCGACTCTATCACAAAATTAAAGCCAGAAATATACTGCCCTGACCGTCAAACATACAATTACTAATTTTTTCAGTGTTTGGTATCATTTCATGTTTTTAGCAATTACAAAATATAATGCAATATTCATTATGGAAATAACAATTATTTACAATATACATTAATTTCAATTATATTATTATAAAGGTTATTTATAATTATTAATTGATAAATTAATAAACAAAAAACAATAAATACATACAAAATTAATGAATTTGCCACACATTCCAGTACCTAAAATTTTAGAAATCAAGCACTGCTCTTACTAAATATTACAGTTTCGTAAAAAATATTAACTATTTTTTTAATAGACAGTGCAAAATAATGCATGGCTTTTTGAGTTTTTCAAACATTTCTTCATATAAATAGGGAAATTTTATAATTTAAAACTTAATCCATAGAATCTTACAAATCTGTTCGATTTTGGAATCAAAATAATCAGAACAGTTTTATGTTCATTCATTTTAATCTTTTGGTACGAAAATTATCAATTTTTATAGCTGTTACAAAGCATTGTTTTAAATTATCATGAAATATAGTTTTAATCTTGACAATTTTGAATTAGATGCCATTGATGTAACCCAGTGAATTCACTCATATTCCAAGGACTTTAAACTGATTCTAGTAAAATAAATTTTAAATTATTATGTAAGGCAATATTAATTTAACTAGTGGAGCTATTACAGCACATACTTCCTCACATTATTTGTAATATTTTCTTCATTTTCTTTTTCTTTTTCCTCCATCCAATTTTTGAAAATTCATAGATTTCGACAAAAAATGGAACCATTTTTAAAAGAAAACTTTGTTCTATTCAAGAAAAACTTTAAAGACAAAATTTAGAGCTGTTTTGGAGAAAATTTATTTTTAAAAATAGTTTCACTTCAAGGAAAAATTGAGCAAAACTACTAATATTTTCAAGAAAACTGTACATGACATTACTTAAAGACCTATTTCTATAGGATAGATTTCATGAAGTAAAATATCTGTTATCCACATTATTATTTTCTATTGATAATTTTTTGCAATTTTCCAAAATACATAAGTTCAAAATTAATCATATTTTCAAAAAAATTGCATATGCTCATAATTAAAGATTGACTAACAAATTTCACTCAGGAAAAAAAACATTATTGTAGTTGTAGGAAGATGCTGAAAAAATTTGAAATTTTGCAATTTTCAAAAATTCAGAGAGTTCAATGAAAATGAGACCTGTGCTATTTTTTAAGCATCCTTTGCTTTATCTGATGAAAATTTAATCCAAAAATTTGGAGCCAGTTTTAACTTTGAAAATGTTTATGATGCTTCATGGTTCATAAAGTACCCTCAAAAATCAAAATATCCATTTCAATTTGCAGTGTGTCATGTTCAACCAGATCGATCACAGACTTTCAATTATGCAGAAAATTGTCTGAATGTTTTAGGCCCTAGAGTTGTCCAAAGACATATGGATAGATACTATCAGGGGTACACTCATAAATTTTCCAAAATCGTAACTTTTGATTTTGTTTTATACCGTATTGCAAAATTGCAGAAAGATGTACCTGCAGCCAATTCCCCAAAAAATCATTGTAGTAATAATGGCATTCAAGCATCTGTGTACTTTTGATTATTAGATGTATTAAAAGAAATATTAACACAATTTCCCATCTCAAACGAATGGTAAGTTGGAATGGTGATGAATTTACACAGAACTGTTCTCAAACAAAATGTTACATAGAAGAAAATTACACAGAAATTCAGTGCAAGCAGTATGATATGACTTATGCAGGCATTTTGCAATCATATGCAATCATTTTGAAAATAAAGTTTTTGGAAGAACCTTTATTGAATGAATGAAAATATATTGGAAGAGGGAAAAGGTTGTTTAAGGAAAGGCAAGAGAACAATTGGTAATCAAATAACAGATAATCAAAAAATGATGTGAGCAAATGTTACTCATAAATCTGTTTGTGGATTATGAGAAAGTTTGCAGCAGAAGAATTAACAAAACATTGTCAATTTATCCAACAAAAAATAGAGGACCACTTAGATAAAAATGATGAAGAATTTTCAAAATTATAATAAAAATTCAAATCAGTCATGGAGCCAACACACAATCTCAATGAAGAGAGGAATTTGACGGGGCTGCATATTCCCTCTTATATTTTAAGGATACTGACAGAACTCCCACTCTGTAGTTTAATGTTTATGTAAACCAGATGATGAGATTGAAGAAAGAATATTTTTTTTTAATAAAAAAATTATAACAATTATCTTACATAAATATAGAACTTCAAAGAGCAGTTTTCAGATAGTTTAAGATTGCAGAAGATCTTGCAAAGTTAAACATGCAAATACTGTCAACAAGAAAGGCATAAACCTATGAGACTACAAAGAAATATCAGAGAATAAAAATAGTGATAGATAATTTAATTACTAATATAATTTGTAGTATTAGAAAGACAGATTAGAATTTCTTTGCAATTAAGAAATATATTAGCATAAAGAAATAAATATTTTGAAATTGATTAGATTTTAAAATTGAAATTGAAATTGATTTGAAAATTGATTAGATTTTACAAAAGTATTGGCTGTGTCAAAAATTAGAGTTTGGAAGTAACAGAAAGATATTAAGAAGAATTCTAATTTAATTCAAGAGAACTAGAAGTTAGGTCATTTACAAAATACTATATTCCAAAATTATGGGACTGTTCCAAAAATATAACTTGGAATTGGAGAGGGGGTTCTTTTAACTTACAGGAGCAAATATGTGAAGGAGATGGGGGGAATGATGAGAAATGTTTTTGCAATATTTTTATATTATTAACTTCAAACTAGAAATGAATGATAAAATGAATATATAAAAAAATGAAATGGCAATACCACATGAAGAGAATGGAACCAACCCACCTATAAGACATCTACAGTTTAGCAACAATTGTCTTAATATTTGGTCATCCCTATATTGCACATTTTTGGAAAAAAATCAAAAGATGATGTTTTAGACAATAACCCCACCTTGAAATAAATGTTCTAATCACAACAGTAGATCTGAAACTTTATTTATTGCAATTATTTACATTAGTTTTGGGGTTATTTTTTTCTTTGACAATCCTTGTAGTATAAAATAATTTTAAGTCAACCATGAGTGGGTTTTAAAATATTTTCATCTATTCGTGTCACAGGTTTTTGCTATTTTATTCAATTCATGTGTTGCAAAAACCCTATTCAGACATCAGCTTTGATTCAGCCAAAATTATTTGGTCATCTGCAAACAGGACTGTTTTTATAGTTTGTTTTTTATTATGTTGAATACCTTGATTTACTGACTTCTTCCATTCTTTGATGAGACTATTGGCATAAATATTGTGAAGGTTGGGTGTTAGGCTGCCTCTCAAGCCTCTGTTTGCATTAAGCGATTTTGTAATGGTCCGATTATTCATTTTTATGGCAATTTTTGAGCCTCTATAGATTTTTTATCTTGACAAAAAAACAGAAAAAGCAATGGCATTCCAAGGAAAGGAACTAAGAAGAGTAAAGTTAGTCATTGAAGGGGAAACAATAGAGCAAGTGCCAACATTCAAATATTTAGGCAATGATATTGGACAAAAATTCCCAGGACCTCCAACACAAAATTTTGAAGTATTATAGAATAAATGAAATAATTAAAAGACACTTTGGGAAGAAAATGACATAAGAAAACAAATTAATAATACACAATATGAAAACCAAACCAATGCTTTGTTTTACGATCCAGGTTTCTGATCCATTTAAAAGAGACAACAAAGACTAGAAGCAGAATGAGGTTCTTAAGACACCTCCTTGGCTACACTGGACTGGATTGATTGAGAAATAAAGACTTAAGGAAATGATTGAAGACATCAAGCATGACAGAGGAAGTTAAAAAGAACCAGAAGAAATGGCTGGAACATATTAAAAGAATAAAAGAAGGAAGATTCCCAAAGGCTGCCCTAAAATACAAGCCACTTGGACAGAGACATATGGGAAGACCACGAAAGAAGTGGATCATGCACAAACCCCTGGGAGTCTGAAATATTTCAGATCTACTGCTTAACCAGAAACAGCCTCCCTCCCCTTCCCCCGGCCTTTCATCCTGCAGTTCATAATGATGACGATGATGATGATGATGATGATGATGCTATTCATTACCATTTTGTTTAAGAATTAACATATAGGTATACTAGTGTGTCCCTAAATTCTGGCCCCATCAGCAAAAGAACATATTTTCATGAAATGAAATTTATCATATTTGCACACAAAAATAATAAGGAAAAATAAGAAAATGAATGGATGAAGCACCACAAGAAACTATGGTATCAAGCAGAATGAAGAGGAGTTCTAAAATTCTGAAAAATGCCGTCTTATTGTACATGAATATGCTATTAATTATTTTGCAAAGCAATCTAACTTGCCTTCACAAATAATGGAAATCATATTGAAGATTTTATTTAAAGTTCTTGTATTTAATATTCTAATTAATATAGTATTGAACAAATTTAATTTTACTGTAAAGAAATGTAGTTTATCATAACAAATTGCCCTGATATTGATTCAAAGCACCAGCAAAGTTAAGTCTTGGGTTGTCCAATAAAATTTAATCTTTTTACTTTTATACATTTATGTGTAGGATTTAATAGTAGAAAAGATTTGGGATTCATTAATGGAGAAATAAAAATCAGTTCTGATTGTCCCAGCATGATACATAGATATTCAGTGAGTGTTTTTGTTAAGAATTGTAGTTGAATGCAGAGTAAGTAGATCATCAATTGTTCCCTTGCAGTTGTTACAATTTGCATGTGAATGCTTTCTGTGTGCACACATATACATATGGACTTATTTTGATTTATTAATATGGTGTAAAATACAAATTTTTAGATAATTTAAAATAAAATTGTCAGAATACATTTATTCTCCCTTTTGTAATTATGCACTGCTCTAAAGAACTGCTTGTTTAGATTATTACGTTTAATGCTTATCATGTACATCTAGAAACTATGGTACTACAAAGATTACACCCATTCATATTTAGAACATTTCTGATTAGGTAGTGCTTTTGCTTTTTGGCAGATATTACATAGATTTATAATGTATATTGTTTAGTGTAGGACCTTGGAATATACACTTTAAGATATGCATGAGCATCCATAAATTATTTTTTGAAAATTTATTGGGATATGCTAGATTTAAGTCAGCATTTATCACCAATGTAGTAACTAAGCACTGATCCAGTAAAAATTAGTCTGAAATCAACAGGAATACTAAATAACTTATTTGGTTTCTGTAAAGATTCCAATGTACAAACTGTATTTAGAAGTTGATTTTCACTACACACTTCATATTTCATCCTCTGCAAATTGTATTTTACCATGTGAAGTTGACATATGGTATCTTTTCAGCTTTCCTGATGGCACAGAGGTGACATTCAATTGCATTCTCAGCATTATGGGAGTGAAGGCCACCTGGAGGATCATATGCGAAGATGGCAGCTGGGTGGGCCGCTCCCTCCACTGTGGTATGGCACCCTATGGATAGCAGTGTTACTAACCAAGGTGTCACTAAAACTTGTGGATGTTGCAGCACCATCTAAAGGATTTGTAATAACATATATATGTAATCACAAAATGCAAGATGTTATTGTAATTGAAAATCTAATGTATGTTTTAATTCATCCTATAACAAATTAATTGTATGATCTAATTGACAATTGCCCTGGTTTGATGTTTATCTCATAGTACTTTCCTCTACAAAAATTTGTATTAAATTGTTTTAGTGTCCAATGATCCTTTCCATTCCTAACAACCCTTGCCAGAATGTGAAGATATTGATTTTATTGTATTAATACCATTCAATCAAAACTGGTTTTAACAAATCTGTTTCTTTGATGAATCAGAATTCGTAAAAATCTATCACTATGATTGAATCTATCACTACATTTTTCAATTTATCAATTATTTTATAAATGTTATACATGAAGTTCTGGATTTGTTTAAACCAGTATGTTTGTTGATGTATAATAAATTTTAAATGTTTTTTATTGTTGCTGTGTGGAATGTAAGGTAAACTTACGAAGGCTTGACTTGAATAACTTGGACTTCTTTAATTTTGTGCCAATTCTTCTAAGTTATTTTATGAATATAATACCACTTAACCTCTGTTTTCAGAAAATGATGATTATCCAGAGGGAATGGTTCGCACCAATGGCACATGTTTATATCGCAACTCTGAACCTAATTTAGTATCTTTCTACAATGATCAGCAAATCACTGAAGAAGTTGTGGAATTCCCCCCAGGTTCATTGGTGGTAAGTTTATTTTATATAGGTATTTAGTTTGCAATGTGTTTGTTCATTGGTGGAATGTTTTTAACCTATATATGTACCATATTGATTACAAATGATGTTTACACTGTTCCAAGACGTGACTGCAGGTAGTCAAGACTTTGAACAGTAAAAACATTATTCATCAAAACATCATAACAATGCTATGATAAGTAGCAATGGGGTCACAATGGAGGTTGACTGTTGCGAATCAGGAAATACATTCCCATGCAATCACTAAAGTTACAACTCTAGCAGAATGGCAAAACTTATAGTACATTTTATGTCAGATCGAAACTTTGACAACCTTTGCGCTGAGAAATTTTTGTTGAAAAATTTTATTTGTGAATGAATAATTGCAGTGTAGAAGTAATTTTTTCCATATTTCAGGTTTCAAGATGTGTTGATATTGGTAAATATGCTATGATTGGTTCCAATAGACGACGATGTGTGGCTGGGGAATGGGATGGTCAGAAACCTGTGTGTTTTGGTCTCAACCAGGAAAATGATTATGCTTGTAAGCTGAATGATTCATTATATTTACTGAATTTCAAAATTCTCATTAGTTAAATAAAAATATATCTTTTGCAGTGGAAAAGCCACCAACAATTTTATTCAGACATCAGCTAGGACCTATTGCTCAGAGTAATGATGGTCGTTTGGTAGTGTACCCTGGAACAATTTTGCATATGGAATGCCTTTGGATTCGCAGATTCGGAACCCCAAAGTGGGTAGTGAGTCATAACTACAGGTAAAGAGTTTTGAATCCACATACTAAGCTAGTAAGAATCCACATACTAAATAATTTCATACATTTACCTAATACCTGTATAATTTGGTTTCTTTTAGTAGGTACTACTAAACTTCCCATGCACATAAAAATACTGTAAATGAAAATTATAATAGTATTTGTAACACATTCTGTAGGCAATGAAAGATTACCACATACTCTTTTAATAATGTACTTATTCAATTACTTTTGTTTGAATTGCTTATGCAAATCACAATTATTTTTCCATAGGAAATATCCAGAAGGATGGACAACTGACCCTGGTCGTGATTCTCAGTTAGAATATAGACTTAGCATTTACCATGCAGGTCGTGATGATTCAGGCACATTTACATGTGTTACCCCCACAAGACATACCCATGCAGTGGAAATCATTGTGAAAGGTTTAGAAAAATAACACTACTTTTTGTTCTATCCTGATACTTACTTATACATTGTTCTCTAGATATTTAATTTTTAATTTCTTGCAGCTGTTCATTGCCCTAACATCCCTCCTAGGCGTGGATTGAACTTAAGTACAATGAATACAAAGATGAACACCAAAGTGACATTGTCATGCGCAAATGGAAATTCACTAATTGGCGCATCAGAAATTACCTGCTTACCATCAGGGAACTGGAGTGCTCCAATTCCAATATGTGAAAGTAACAAAGCATTTATAAATCATATTAATCATATTCTTATTAGATGTATATTTTAATATAGTTTTGGTGAAGGGTTTAATAGCAGACTTAAAGGCAGCATTTTCATGACTGACAGACTTTAAAAAAAACAGTATTAAGTTGGTGGTCTTATCAGCATTAAAGTAGGTTAATTAAAGGAAAACAAAGTGCCATTTAGAATGATTTTCAGATTTCATGCAGTAATCTTCATTTTCATTTCATGCAATAATGTTTTTCATGATAACAAGAATTTCTTTTGAAAACACTGTTGGTGATATTTTTTAATTAAGATTATTGAATTGGTTTCTGTATTAACTCACAAATTTAATTCAGGTATAGAATGTGCAGACCTCATGAACTTGACGGATCCCCATCTTCGAGTTTCAATACTCAGCCGAGAAGTAGGAGGAAGAGCTGTATTCAGTTGTGCACAAGGTTATGGTCTACGAGGGCCCCATGAGGCCATTTGCCTTCATACTGGTGACTGGGCAAGTCCACTGCCTACTTGTGAAGGTACATTGAAATTTCATTCTTCCTTACATAACAGAGACTTGATAATTTAAAAGTAATAAAAATTATTTATTAATTATTTTATACATCCATACAAATGAATTATAGATTATATTTTTCAAACTTCACCTTCAGTATAAAATGTTTTGAGCCACAAAATCTGGTAACACCAATCAAATTCTATTAATATTTTAATGTGATGACTTTTGTTAAAAATAATTATGTATGGCATATATAATCCTTTATATTTATTAATATACTTGCATTAAAAATTATCAGTCAACAATTTGAATTGATGATTTTAAGCAAAGCTGATGGCAATTTCAAGCAACAATTAGCTAATTGGTGCCACTCGCACATTGCAGTTGGTACCATTTGTTCATTTCTAATTGAAACTCAGTTTAAGTTTTCAATGTTAGTGAATTCAAAAATTTTGAGTTTTTACAAATATTGTGTCATATGTGATATAAAATACAAAAGAATTTATTAAGAGAAAATATTACAAACTATGTTTAACAAAATTAGACATGACAACAGGGCACAAAATAAGGCACTAAAGGGCAACCAAAAAAAATCTATATTTTATAAAAAATAAATATCCAAGTATGCAAAAAATTCAATCTCATTTATAATGTCATCAATTTTCTTGAATAAATATGTTTCCCTTCTCCGAGAATCACTTTTCTCTACCTCTGAAATATCTTTTATCTCTGGGCACATGAAGTGTTTCTCACTCATTTCCTTTCTTCTTTAAATTCTTTATTTCATATAAAACTTTCATATCTACTTTCTCTATTCAACCAATAAAATGTCTGTTTCTTTTCTTTGTTGGAAATCTCATTGTAAGAAATTCTCCTTTAATTAATTCCCCATATTACTGCCTTTCTTCATCATATTCATCTTCCTGTCCATTCTTTTAAAGCTTCCTCAAAACTACCATTGTTACAATAATTACTTTCCATTTGCTTTACTTTATTTGCCATAGCCTGTGTAACTGAATGTAGTTTCTTTGTTCAAAATTGCTAATGACCACTCTGTTACCTGGTGCTAAATTCAGATGTGTTGCACAAGTTTTAGATATTTCTGGCTTCATGCTTGTTTCCCCCACTGGGCTTTTTCCAAGTGATCTACAAAAGATTCACAATTACCTTTCACATTGCTGTGATCATCATTTTCGTCATCTCCAATCTGATGGATAACTTCTGGGCAGAAAGGGATAATCCTCACCTTCCTGATATCAGAAATGATGTTAGATTCTCAGTGAGTTCTAGATTCTTCAAATGTTTTTTTAAGGTGACGAGGGAATTCTGATTTGGGAAACACACCTCTGGTGCACTGCTTCCATTCATCTAAAGCTTTCCTCCATATAAGTTTCAGAGGGCTAAAAAATGCAACATCGAGTAGCTGACATAAATAAATTGTATTGGGAAGCAACAGCACGTAGCATGCATTGTGTGTTTCACACATCTGAGTAAAATGTAGGGAAATATGACTGGTCAAGATGCCACCATTTAAGAACTTTGGACCTTGAAGTGTTTGTATAAATGGAAGGAGAATGTCAGAAAACTAAGCCTCAAACATACACACCTCCAACCATCCATTATGATTTCTATTGTAACCTGATACTGGCATGCCTCCTATCATTCATATATTATAAAGTTGTTTACTTTTGTAAACTATGTATGATGAAAGCTATATGCCATCTCCTGATGCACCTGTAAAACAAATGCTTATTTTTCAGGCATCAATGATTCTTTCTGGGTGCTTGACACCATGTTTTACAACGGCCTTCACTTGACCTGGGTTTTCATAAAAGTTAGCTTTATCATAACTGATAATGGTCTTTGGTGGTAATACAATCAATGATTTCTACAAATTAGAAAAATATTCAAAAGTCAGTGTTTGTAAAAGTCAATAGTCCCTAAACCAAATATTTCCCTTCTTCCCTACTCAAAGCTGTCTGAGCCTCCATATTTAGCTTGTATTATTGTTCAACTTATCATGTAAAGTGTTACATTGCACACCATATTGTTTCAATGGTTTCTGAATAGTTAATTTTTCTGATTTTACAGCTTCTACTGTATTAGATAAATAGCACTACACTGACATCATACAACTTTCTTTTTATATTTTTTCATTCTGATCAGATTCATTCAACAACATAACAGTATTGTAAGCTTGTAGAAAAAAGAGCTTATTTCAACAATCAAACAATTTTTAAGAAGTGAAGTTACATTATGTTACTTAAGAAAGACCAAGAGAAAAAATATGAAAAGCTTACCTAAAAAAAATGTGCTAACAATGCAAGTTTTCACAGAGAACTAAAATACCCTTACTAAAGCAAATTAATATAACTTATATCAATTCAAGTCAGAATAAATTTGTTGACATTCCGTTATTGTACTCTAAAATCATCTTTTCATCAAATGTGTTTATTTGATGCTTCCAAGAAATGGTGCCTCTGGCACTTTCCAAAGGAAAGCATGATAAATGATCAGAATCATCCACCTACATTGATGTCACTCACTTTTACAGTACCCCAGAGGTATAAGTCTTCATGTGCAATTTACTTAATTGTACAGGAGATCAGTTTAAAGATGTTTTTGACCTTTGAATGAAAGTAGACATGACATTGTTTTGACTGCTTCTAATTTCATTATTATCATCTTTTGAACATAGCAATACTTTCAAGGAGAGGAATGAAATAGGAATAAGTGGTTTAAAATATCCTCTTTTGGCAAAAAAGTGACATAGAGCCCTAGACATTCAAGGCACAGATTTTCGATAAATGCTAATTACATTATCACTAAAACTGGTGATAAAATCAGAATGTTTAAAGAAAAGGAAAATGGATAGCTCCATCTCAAATAGGGAACATCTTACACAAGTGTATATATTACAATTTAGTAAGTGAACAAGAGTAAGTAAAAATATTGAATTATTTGCATTTCTGAATTTTGTCTTTTCAGAGGTTCAATGTAATTCACCTGGTGTGCCTGAAAATGGTTATATTCAAGGAAATGGACCTTACAAAGCAGGCGATGTGATCCAGTTCAACTGCAATCCAGATTACATGATGGAAGGACAACCAATTATTGCTTGCCAAGAAAATGGTCGTTGGTCAGGCACTATCCCAAAATGTAAGTGTTCTGCACACAATGGAGAACATAGAATCTGTGTCTCATAGCACTCATTGGAAGCAAGAAACTATTACAAAGAAGTGCCTTTTACTTTCTTTCGACTGATTACATTAACCCAGTGGTTGGAACGTGAAAAATTCTCATGTCAGTGGGAACGTTGGGTCTAATCAACACCGTAGTTATTATAGGGTATGTTAAGCACTAATTAATTACACAAATGTTTTGTCATGAAGTAAAAGATGCAAAGAATTCATAGATCCAATATACAGCACAAAATTTTCCCCATTTTTTAAAAGTGTCAGATGTAGTGAACAAAAAATAAAATTGAAAGTGAACGAAGATCAAAAAAAGAAAAGAAAATGTAGCATTAAGTAAATAACTACAATATTAACAAAATATGTCTACATGTATTAAACAAGCATAATGGAAGCATTTTTTACAGTAATGCTTTACATAATGTTTTATAATATATTTTATGGAAGAGTTTATTACAATAAGTTTTTCGACCATTTTGTTTGTTTTTTAACCTTTCTTAGTAAATGTTTTGTGGCCTACAAAAATGTAATATAATTTGCATTTCTTAACCCTAAAATATCGATTTTATTTATAAAACTTTGACAGCAAATATATAACTATATAACTTATGAAAGGTGAAGGTTCTATTTCCTGATTCTCAGGTTTAGCTTCTTCAATTTCTTGTTCATAATCTGAATTCCAAAGAAGAAATTTCTAGTTCAAATGATGAATCAGCAACTTTATCATAATTTGATAAACAATCATTTTCTGAAAGCTTGTTTACTAATTCAATATCATTTAAATTTAGTACATTAAAATAACTCTTAGATGAGCCGGCCATGTTGAAAGTGTGGTGCTACAGAAAGGCAGAGACTTTCCTGTATTAGTTTTCTATTTTCTTTGGTCTTGGCTTGCTATTCAGACATGACACATTATCTTGCTAGATGCCATCTATCGCCCCCCAAAGTACATTTTTTAAAATTTTCCTTATTTTTCGATTTCCTAATAGTAGAACAGAAATATTATTTTAAGAATATTAAAGTACGGTGAAACCTTGTCCTAAATAGCAATTTTCTTGGTAAAATTCAGAGCTGTTTTTAAGAAAATGGCTTTTAAGTGCTACTGTAAAATCAAAATTTGAAGCTCTTTTTCACAGAAAACTTTTGCGTTTTCGAAAAACATTAGAAATCATTTGAAGTACATCAACTCACAAATACAATAGTATGTACAAATTGCTGAAAATAGACATATTAATGGTGCAAGAGATCTTACAAGAAATTATATTTCTGAAATTTTTGAAAAAAAAAACAAAAACAAAACGAAATGAACTTTATGTTACATTAAACAGTGCCATTAGCACCATGCATTCGAAAAGTTTGGAGCCACTATGCAAAAATTACATTTGAATGTTTCTGAAAATGCAGAATTTTGAACTAGTTTTCACACAAAATGGTTGAGTTTCCGAGAAACTTTACTTGACATTATTTAAAGCACACGTACTCATAAATATAATAATGTGAACAAATCGCCGCTAATGTAAATATAAACGACGTGAGAGACAAGTAAAAAAATTAAATTTTTGCAATTTTTGACAAAACAAAAGAATAAAGTAATATGGCGATTATGTCATCTCGTAGAGTACATTTAGCACAATCCCTACCACAAGTTTAAAGAAAAAATTTGGAGCCGTTTTTGAGAAAATCTTGTTTTTGTAATTTTTTTAAAGTTGCACATTGTACGCAATATTGCGCGAAAACTACTAAAATGTTCAAAAAATGTACATGACCTTAATGAAAGAACTCACTTTGGAGAACAAATTTTATTCGGAGGAAAAATCTCTATCTTCAATATAGTACTTGCCGTAAAAAATTCAAACTTTTGGAATTTTCGAAAATACAGTTAATTAAATCGGACCTATGCCACTTAATAAGTTTTTTTTAACCTTATTCTTACAAAAAGAATTTAAGACAAAATTTGGAGCCGTTTTTGAGAAAATTTTGAAAATGTCCGGGAGCTTCATATAATGTACCCCCAAATTTTGAAGAAAGTTTTTCAAAATCGCAGCGCCCCGAGTGAAACCAGATCGTTCGGGGAAGAAATCGTCTCATTTTGGAAGAAATAGTACGTGTGGTTTAGATGCTAGTGTTGTTCACAGACGGACGGATGGACGGGTGGGCGGACGGGCGACGGACGGACGCAGTGGCGTATAGAAGAATTCATGTATTTTATCTACGGTATGGCAGACATGGCACGTGCCATGGGCGCCACACACAGGGGGCGCTATTTAGATATTCCTTTTATATATTCCTCCATGGTATAACCGTTAAAACAAATAACAACACCCCTAATTTGAAGTATCCCGACAGGGGCGCAATTCTAAGCTTGCAATGGGCGCTTGAATACCTAGATACGCCTCTGGACGGACGGCTTTCGTGATAAACTCAAACTAATGGTTGTCATCTGTTCAAAAAGATTCAATTTGAAGGTAGACTGGTAGATAAGTTTATAACTGATTTCGTTCACTTGATAGAGCGCTTCAAAGTTGTCACTGGGTCTGACAGACCCTATGTTCCCACTGCCGGGTTAAAATGAGTTGTAGAAAATCACAATTAATTGAATTATAAGTGAAATACAAATATTGCAAACATGACTTTTAACTATTACTTGGTTAATGTGAATGGAAGAGACAATTAGGGCATCACCTTTTACTGGGACTAAGTTTCAACATTTCTTTTGCATCCCAATCTCCAATGAATTTGAAAACTCTTTTGAATTTGCAAGATTTATTTAATAAAAAATATGGTACTTATGGTTCTTAAGGTTAATTCACTTATAACATCATATAATCCATTGCAGGAAAAGAAAAGAACAAAATTTAAATATGTAAGTCATGAGAGGAAACCTTAAATTCTGCTCAGTCTCTTCATAAAGTCATAAGATCTGTTTTATATTGACCTACTTTCCTTTTTTTTTGCTCAATCTAATATTATTTCAGGTGTCCAGGCTTGCTCATATCCAGGAACAACTATTAGTGGAAGAATGTCTGCAGTAAAGTTTTATTACAAGATTGGAGAAACTATTACTTTTACTTGTGACGAAGGACTTGAACTTCGGGGAGCACCAATGCTGCGATGCCTAAGAAATGGCAAATGGTCCAATGCCATTCCTACATGTGTTTCCTCAAACAGATAATGGCATTTAATTCAATTGTCAATTGTGAAAGAGGGAAGCTCAACTGCAAGTATCAGCAGCACGTTCATGGTAGATACATTTCAATTCCTTTTATTGTTACAAAAATTAAAGAAGGCTTCCAAAGTGAAGAAAGAAACATCTATTGCTTTTCTTTCAATAAGATATGCCTTCAACTGCATTTAGTAGCAATATATGACACGAAATGTTAAAATTATTGTGGTGAAGTGGACAATGCAACATTGAAATATTCTTCCTTACATTGATTTATGATAATTTGTACAGAGGACTCTAATTTATGTAAAAGTACTAGACTTGTTATCTTTCATTGCACATCTAAGCCAGAATTCATCATTTGGTATGAAGAGCCTTTTAACCCATAAAGCAGATGTCTTAGTGGCTAAATAACAAGAACAAATAATTCTTATGGTTTACTATATGTTATCTTATAGTACTAATTACTTTATAAGATAACAAGCCTTGAACTTCTGTCATGAAGCCTTCTCCTAAGCTGTAAAGGGCAGTTTATAATGAAATACTTTATCTGCTCTGAGAAACTAGACATGAAAGGTAGCAACATTCAACATCACCTGCTACATCAGTTGAAGCATGTCTCACCAGCATTATTTAAACAAAAATGCCTTGGAAGAAGTTCTTTTATATTTACCATTGGAGTAAAATAACTGTTTGTGTACCAGGATTTAGAGAAAGATTAACTGCTGTAATAAATATGAAAATAGGCAAATTGTTCTAGTTGATGCGTAGAATACGTTGAGTTGGATATCTTGTCATCTGTGCTAGATTGACAAGATATTTCTTTTGCAATGCACATTTGTGATATATGCTAATTATATAACTATCAGAAGTAATTTTGTGGCTTCATATATAAAGACAATATTTCTTTGAAACATGTGTGATCGATGAGTAATGTTAGGGATGAAGTAATATTTTATCAAGTCTATGTTTCACAAATACCATCTATAGTTTTTTGCAACCTACCACATAAAATTTCATGTCATTTTCTCAGTTAATTGACACATAGTAGTAATTTTGAAACATATTTTTAATAAGTATTCCTTTTATCATAGAATGTAAAAAAATTATGTAAAATAAGTCATTGTGAAAAGCTTTGTTGACAAAAATAAAATTAATGTGAGGATGCATCGACCCTTTTAAAAACTGATTTTATTGATACAATTTTGACCTCTATAAACCTCCAATAACTGGAATATTGCATGTCAGTATCAAAAGTGTAACAAGGCATAATTCATATGTAAAACTGAAATGAAAGAATACATACATATTTTGTAACATACTTGTGCTGTGTAGGTAGTTTGTTGTACAATTCCCAAAACATGTTATTTATATTTTTATGAAAATATTATATATTTTTAGCATTTTATTTTAAATACAGGATTATAGTTGGCTCTTTTTATGTATTTCACAAAATTGCTTACTACTTCAGTAAAATTGAGCTGTTATATCATCCTTCTTCACTGTTTGATAATCTACACCTCATCTGATCTATGTTTCAAATAATTGTCTTCCATAGTCATCGGTGTTATCATTTTAAGTTAACTTTTGAAGATATAACATAATTTTAAAATATTGAATAATTCTATTTTACCCCATAATAAGAGACAAAACGCACAAAACATTATCAACGAAAAATGTTAATTTATTACATATTGTTGTAAGTAGGAAATACTATAAGCACATTACAAACAGTTATGTGACATATATCTTTGAAGGTGTGTCTAGTTGTAGTTCCTGAGTGAATACATGTCAACTAAATCCTTACATTAAAAACAGCATTAAACAGAATATACAATGTAAAACGTAGTATTTACCTCCAAAATAACCATGTTAACATTAAAAATAACTTCAAAATAAGTAACCACATATTTATCACTTAATAATATGATGCATGCAGATACAACATTGTAAAAAATGCATAACTAGGCATGCTCAGGTATGTAAGTCACATCGCTGATTGGTCAGATATGAGTGTGTATACAATGAAATGAAATTAATGGGAGTCTGTTGCTCTGGCTGCTTTCATATAACAGTACTTATGGCTAATAAGCCTTTCCACAAGATAATACTGACATCTCAATTAATCTATAAACATATCTTTAGTAAAAGGAACAAGCAGCTCTCAATGTACTTCAAAAGAACCTTTTAAATATATACACTGTGAAATAACTAAAGTAACTTGTAGTGCAGTAATGTTATGTGTAGTGTTCTGCATTGTTATAAAAAACTATAAATTTAATTTGATGTATTTGTAATCCCCATACGCAGGTTCCATTCTCCTCACCTACAATCCAATAAGAACAGTCTCAAACTAGTGGCGGCTCGTGCACAGGTTGCATGGTTGCACAACCCCCAGAGAATCGAAGAAAAGGTCATATAATTATGTTAAGAATACACATTTTCCTTTTAATGAATTCAATATTCAAGATCTTACAGCAATATCGATGTATATGAAATCATTTTGAAACCAAAGAACGCCTGACTAGCGCTTTCTCCACCGTGTGGTGCTCTCCCAGGTATTGCACCCAGATGGACGAGGTGGATTGCGTTCATTGTTGGCAGGCAGGTAGAGGGTACCACGCATACAAAATGATTACACTTTCACATTTGTAGGACTAACATTTATTACGCTACACGGCCACAGACCGTACATTTTAATATGGCGTGGGGCCGCCATGTTGGCGAACAGACGCCTCCAGACGTCGCGGCATGGAGATGTACAGGTCTCGAATGGAGTCCTGCGCTAGTCCATCCCATGCAGCTTGCACCTGAGCGCGCAGTTCCTGCAAATTGATGGGAAGGGGTGGAATCCTGTTTGCACACTCCGCACCCCAACATTCTTGATCGAGGAGAGGTCTGGCGATGCGGCTGGCCATGGCAGAATATCCACGGCTGCAAGGCATGCGCGGGAGATGGCTGCGGTATGCGGACGCGCGTTGTCCTGTAGGACATGGGCGTGTGCGTTCACGAACGGCAGAGCCACCGGTTGCAGGAACTTCTGAATGTACCATGCGGCTGTCACGGTGCCTCCAAGGAACCCTAACGGTAAACAGGCACCATGGGATATCGCACTCCCATACCATCGTAGGGCTGTCGGGATGTGCGATGGAATACCAAAAAGCCGCTTGTTTTGGCGCTCCCTCCACACACGGACCCGTGTGTGGTTGTCGCCATCAAGGCAGAAGCGGGACTCGTCGCTGAAGACGACCCGCTGCCAGTCTGCATAGCCCCAGGTCCGTCGTTTCCGACACCAGGCGAGTCCATAGCGACGTTGCGCTGGGGTGTGAGTGGCAGGCGTCGCAACGATCGGCGTGCGGCGATCCCTGCGTTGTGCAATCAACTGCCAATGGTACTGGCACCTGCAGAATGTGACAGTGCAGGCCGCACAGCCCGCCGAATAGCAGCTATCATTGTCGTTGGAACTGTTTGCACGTGGTGGACAATCCGTCGGTCCTCCCTCCTCGTGGTGGGTGGCGGACGTCCAGATCCTGCATTTCGTATGTGCGTGCCTTCCTCAATCCATTGCCGCGAACAGGGGGCGATGGTGGTGTCCGCACGACCGGTGTGGCGCGCAATACGGCGACAGGACCAACCAGCCTCCCGCGCACCCACGATGTGGCCCCTCTCGAAAGCGTCTAACTGGCTGTCGAACGCGTCCCCTATACTGCGATTTTTCTAAGAGCGACCGTCAAAGCCACTCAAATCCCATCTTCGCCATCTTCGCGATCGCCACTCAAAGACCCAAGGAAAAACTAATACGGGAAAGTCTGTGCCATTCTGTAGCACCACTAGTTTCGGTTTGCAGTTTTGTTAGTTTAATTTAAAATACAGTGTCAGAAAGTATATTTTTTTGTCAAACTACTATCAAAATATTAACAAATGATACGTTATTAACCACAGAAAGGTAAGGTGTTGCGTCATCTTAATAGCGTAAGATTAGTCCAGTGGACTCCTGGGTAACAACACTATCCCCAAGGTGTTTAAAAATAGATTGTAATAATTTCGATGATTATCACATTGTTAAAAGTCTTATTTTACCCTGCGTAATATTTTTACTTTCCCGTATACGTACGTATACACAGAGTGATATGCGTAGTATAGGGAAAGTTACGTAATGCTGCGCGAAAAATGGCGAATTTCTGCCATAAAAAAATTCATTGCCGGGTTGTGATGACGAAAAAGTGGATAAATCCAGTTGCTAAATTATGAAGAAAAAATTCCCTAACATGTGGTGTAGCCAGAACCCCTCTTTTGCGGGTCCTTTATGCCGAAAAACCAATTGAAAGGAAAACGTACTTCACAGGATACTTCATACTTCACAGGATCATTTCTGTAGTATGTATTCTCGCTTCTAGGCCCAAAACCCAGAAGAAAACCCAGAAACGTCCGTCTGTCCGTCCATCTGCGAACACTGCTAGCCAGTGGCGTATCTACGGTGCGGCAGACATGGCACGTGCCATGGGCGCCACACTCAGGGGGCGCTATTTAGAGTATATCCGTTGAAACAAATAACAACACCCCTAATTTGAAGTATCCTAACAGGGGCGCAAATTCTATGCTTGCCATGGGCGCTTGAATAGCTAGATATGCCTCTGCTGCTAGCGCCTAAACCATACGTACGATTTCTTCCAAAATGGATATTCCTCAGTCAATCTGATTCAAGTCAAAGCTTTGAGATTCTGAAAAAGATTCTATAAAATTTGGGGGGAATTTACATGAAGCTCCCCGGACATTTTCAAACTTTTCTTAAAAACGGCTCCAAATTGTTTCTTTCAATTTCCGTAAGACCAGAGTAAAATACACTTATTAAGGTGGCATATGTCCAATTTTCACGGTTAACTCTGAATTTTCGAAAATTGCCAAAGTTTGAATTTTATTCGGCGTCTTCATCCAATTATAAAATTGCAGTAGAGATTTTTCTTTCAAATAAAATTTGTTCTTCATAGTGAGTTTTTTCTTTAGGGTCATGTACATTTTTTTGAAAATTTCAGTAGCTTTCGCGCAAGATTGCGTACAATATGTGTACAATATTAAATAATTACACAAACAAGATTTTCTCAAAAACGGCTCCAAATTTTTTCTTTAAACTTTCGGTAGATATAGGGCCTAGTGTATTTTATGAGATGACAAAAATGCCATATTGCTCTATTCTTTTGTTTTTTCAAAAATTGCAAAAATATAATTTTTTTGACTTGTCTCTCACGTCGTTAATATTTACATTAGCCTTGATTTGTTGACATTATTATGTTAAGGAGTACATGAGCTTTAAATAGTGTCAAGTAAAGTTTCTCGAAAACACAACCATTTTCTGTGAAAACTATCTCAAAATTCAGCATTTTCAGAAACGCTCAAACGCCATTTTCTCATATATGACTGCAATTTTTTTTCTTGAAACTTTGGTAACGGATAGTGCGAATTACACTCTTTAATATGACGTAAAGTGTATTTTGAGTTATGGTTTTGGTTTTTCAAAAATTATATAAATGTAATTTTTTTGAATGATTTCTCACATCTTTAATATGCACATTACCAGCCATTTGTAAATATTATTATATTTGTGAGTGTAAGTGCTTCAAATAACTTCAAATGAAGAATTTTGAAAACTCAAAAATTATTTGTGAAAAAGAGCTTCAAATTTCGCGCATTTAGTAGTGCTAAAACGACATTTTCTTTAAAACGGCACAAAAAGTTTAAATGAAAATTGCCATTTGGGACTAAGTTTTTGTGTTCTTTAATATTCTAAAATTAATATTTCCGTTCTACCATTAGGAAAATATCAGAAAAATTAAGAAAATATCAGAAAAATGTACTTCGGGTGATAGATGACAGCTGGAATCAGTATGTGGCAATTCCGAATAGCTAGCGCAGACGCAAGGAAATAGAAAACTGATACGGGAAAGTCTGTGCCATTCTGTAGCACCGCTAGTTTTCAAATCTATGCCGCCCTAGAATATATTTTTTCTGTTTTTTCATGGGAATGATATAAGAAACTAAAATATTAGTTTCAAAAAACTATGATTTTCTAAATCTTCTCTGCATAAACTTACTACCAATATATAGAAGTTCATGGGCATTCAATGTTTCAAGAATAAAAGTTATTGTTTTCTTCTTTTACTACATTGAATACATTTTAGTTGACTGACAAAATGTTTATCACACTTTCTTTTGACATAGGTCACACGTTTGGTGCTGCATTCTTCTTTTTCTAGGATCGCACAAATAACCTTTTCTTCATTTTCGTGCTTGATTGAGTGAGTACCTCGACATACCGAACGTTTATGTCCATGTGCATCAATATATGCTGATGCAAATCCGTTTTTGTCCTTCTGATTTGTTTCTCAACCAAAGATTCAGCTATCTCTACTAAAAATATTTTACTTTTACTTTTTACAGACTTGTATTTCCAATCCGAGTACACAAAGTTGTCCACGTGAAAAAATACGCAATTGCAGACACATTGATTAGATTCGTGACAATTGCGAAGGATTATCTCTTTCTCTTACATGTATAAAAAATTGGAGCCGTTTTTGAGAAAATCTTGTTTTTGTAATTTTTTAAAATTGCACATATTGCACGAAATATTGCGCCAAAACTACTCAAATTTTCAAGAAATGAAATTACGTTAAATTAAATGACTTTAATGAAAGAACTCACTTTGGAAGACATTGTATATGAAAGAAACAATCTGATCAAGGGTATCTACGCCCCCTTTAGTTTTGATGTAAAATAAAATAATATCTGACTTATTTCTTTGTTTGACAGTGGCATTGCAATGATGCATACTTGAAAGCAAAAACAGAAGCTTTCTTCATTTCAGGAATATAGGATCATAGAGTGTGCTTACTATTCAAACTTAATAATGATTCTTTTTCCCTTCTTTTATCAGTCAGGAATTCTTTCGGGACAAATATCTTGTTTTTTGGTGGCAAATATCTTGTAAGACACTGCAACACTCCAACAGACACAACACACTCCAACAAACCTTTCCTTAATAGTTCCAGTCTTGTAGATCATGTTTTGGCGTCCACTATCCAAAACAATTTCATACCATACTTACCAGGTTTGGAGCTCATATTGTAGAATTGAATAACGCCCGCCCACGAAAGGGTGCCTGTTTATCGATCGTCAAAAATGCTCTCGAGGAATAATATTTGGTCAGATTTTTACATATTGATTCGCAAATATCATGTATTAGAGTCAAATTGTCGTTTTTATTTCGAGCTGATCTAGTTCATTTATCGTCAAATTTGATATAGGTGAGATTTTTTTTGAAACGCTCAAGACTCATCGTTGCTAAAAATATACAGATGACCATACTTTTTACCCAAGAATAATCTTAGGTTTAGATGACTCATTTTCATGTGGCCGGCAGTAATCAAAATAGCAAAATCAGCTTCTATTTCAATTTCATCAGAGTGTTGCCTTGGGTTCTTCTTGACCTTTTCTTTATGAACCCTCTCTCCTTCCTGATTTGTGAACTTTAGATTGTCACTTATGATTTTTCACATGCAACACGTACAAAATGAAAGCTTCCTTTGGAGAATAAACAGATTTTTGTAGTGGAAGAATGATTTTGTTTAGTTTCGATTTTATAATACAGGGTATCACCTTTGAAGTTGCAGGAATATCTTTGTTCCACGAACAATCTTTACCTATATAGATGGTGAACGTACTCGTTGAAAGCCTGAATTTGATGTCAATGTCCCCGGTTTCACTAATTTCATCGTCAACTTCACTTGTCATCCTGATATGATCTTCACCATGATCATCATCAATATTTGGAACATAATCCTCACGATCTTCATTGCCATCTTCATCGTAGTCAAGAAGAAGACAGTCTTGTATACATTCGCGGAAAGTCTCGCTATTATTTTCAAATGCAACATTCGCAGAGAATTAACTGCTACATACAATTAACAAAGCATGTACACATTATTAGGTAATACATTTGTAACGTTGCAGTCAACAAAACAAAAGTTACTGAACATTAGTTTTACAAAGAATTGTTACAATATGACAATATTTAGTATACAATGCGTAATAATGATATCTTAACAAAACGAGAAAAATATTGCACTGAGATTATCTATAAAGTTCATGAAAGCACATGAGTCCAGAAGACACACCTTGCATCTTTGTGCCAAAAAGGTGTATTTTTATCAGAAAAGAAATGAAAATCAAACCAATATTCATTTTGAAAATATGATGAGGTGAATCTAATATATCTTGAGGAATATTGTTAAGAACAGAAGAAAATATTCTGCTGTAAAAAAATAGCATTGAATTATAGAAATCTGTGAGCCCATTGGACTCACCTTACGCTTTCTAGAGTTAAATTCACGTTTTTATAATATTTGCATTGCTAGTGGGAAAAATATACAGGGTGTCCAGAAGCTCCCGTTACAAAAAAATACCACAAATTCTGTGTTGTCAGACATGAAGAATGGCAGGTCCAGTTTTTCAGAAAAAAAATTTGTCTTTGAGAAAATTGAGTTTCAAAATCACTTCCGGGGCGCGAAATTCAAACTGGCCGCAACGACACCAGACAGCGGCTTCACCTTCTGCGCGGAGCATTTCCTCGTTTCTCCCCGTAAACGGTGAAACAGTCGAGTAATATTCTGGAAAGCATTGCGTTGCTTACACTAGAATAATTAATAGTATCAAGTATTTGCAGGTTCTATTCAATAAATATTTTCAATGTACGTATAGAATACCGGGTTTTGTTCAAAATGATAGCCACGGTACACGGCGGCGTAAACATAAATTATGAACAGGATCCAACATTTATGAAAAAGATTGAATCTCCTGGAATGCTCGAATTGTAATTTTTAGCACATATTAATATGAACTAGTGCTTTGAGCGTAAGATTGCCACGTAAATGATAGTCTCCTGATGATTATTCTAAATATCGTGATGTACTAAAAGCGTTTTGGAAATGAAATATTCGTGTCCTGAATTCCCGTTCCATGAAAATACTGAGTTTATCTCTGGGCGCGGAATTTGAATTGATGCTTGTTACAGTCATTTTGTGGTAATGCAGACCAACCAGTGCATTGAAGAATCATTGTAAGGGCACGTAGACCATTAACCTAACCCACAGGTCAATATCAACAGAGATAAAATAGTGTCAACGTATGTGCCATGCAACAATGAATAAAAAATACAAAACTAGTATATTACTGGTGTGAAAGGGTAAAAGACTGAGAAAAACTGAGATGTTGCATTGCGTGATGTACAAATACTTCAAAAGAACTCGAACATTCTAGCAGGCAAAAATTCGACCGTGGTTCACTGAGGTTACAGGACCGCTGCCATTCGGAGCTCGTATTATGGTCGGTGTCCTTGCGTTTGTCACTTGCTAGGCCGCGCCACATCGTGGTTTGTATCGTATGTCGAACATCCCACCGCCGCCTAGTGATTCGCCCATCAGACGCATGTCCGTTTTACCTCAAAACAACAGATTGCGCAGTTCGAAACCCGGCTCGCACAGTGGTCATCGCTGAGAAAGCACCTGTACGGAGTCATCTTTCCCCTTCCCTCCCCCCGCGCACCACTTCCAGCGTCCCGCCGCCAGCAGCGTAAACTAAAAGCTAAGTGCCGTCAAGGAAAATTAGTAGAAATATCGAGTTTAAGTGCGAGAGGCCATAATTAGCATGTTTTCAATTCATGATTACTGCGACATGTACTTAGTCTTCGGCGAGTGCCGGAGCAACACTCGTACGGGAGCTCGAGTGTACGCCGAAAGATACCCGAGCAAAAGACACCCTTCCCACTGCGTTTTTCTGCGCCTCGACGCAAGAATACGTGGTCGGGGTCAGTTTTAGCGGGCGGAAGTGTCGATGCAGGTGTGTCTCGCTCATCTGTCGCTACAGAGGAAGAAGTATTGGAACATTTCGAACAGGAGCCTTCGAGCAGTGTGCGAGATTTCCCGCGAATGGCTTATTTAAATTAATTTTTTTCCTTACAACTTTTCAATGTGACAATTCAATTTTCAATGTGAAAATAATTTTATGTATTATCAGATATGTTTTGGAGCAAAAATATACAGCGCAATAGTGTTGCAGTTATGATTTAATTTGCATATTGTTTATGTTTATTCCTGGTTTCCATAAAATATTCTTTTGAGATATAAATCCCTCATAAGTAAAAAAATAACCAACATAAAACTATGTAATTATTATGGTGTTTTGATGTAAAATCTACAAACATTATCCAATTAAAATTTTTAGTTCAAAAAAGTATACAATTATTAAATGGAAAAGTTATAAATTGATTAATTTTTTAAACAAATGAAAATATTGAACATGTAGAGATATAACTGAAAGATTTAGGACTTGCATGTAAAGTATTTCTAACTAATTTAAAGTAGCAAAATATGCATGTTCTAAAATATTTAAGTAGTAAGGATAATGATTCTGCATTAAAATAAATTAAAATAAATTTTAAAAAATCAAATAATTCAAAAGAAGGTTTGGAGTTAAAATTAATTATACTGCATATTTTTTCCTCTTTGTTGATTTTTGTTGTACATTATGAAACTATCAAAGAAAAATATTGAAAATTACAGCACTGAAGTCGTGTAGTAGTAAACTGTTTCTACTCCCTTACATTCTGTACTACGTAGTAACCTCGAAGAATTAAATTGAAGAAATGGTCGTTACTCATTTGTGTACGTATCTGCAAACTACAATGCAAGCTCAAAGAAACAAAACAACTCAAAGAATACTTTTCCCGAGTAGCTGTCAACTGCCTTATGAAATGGTTTCACGAAGTAACTCCAAGATTTGGGAGAAAGACATGCTCTCATCTTGCATCTGGAAAAGCAAAGCGGCGGGTAGAATGGTCATTCAACTTCGAGACATGGATAGTAGAGGCCGCTTGTCTTAACTTCCATGTTCCACGTAGAACAGTTTAGCATATTTTGCAATAGCAGTTATTTCGGAACGCTTTCGCTGCGGCAGCAGGAAGTGCTCTTACTGTACCACATATTACTTAAGCTAAAATAATATTTGACGGGTGGTATTGAATTTCATTAATCTTTTACGGCACAACAGATACTTTGATTCAGGAAAGATGCAATATTTTTGAGGGGGGAAATATTGCTATCCATCAATTAGGGCTACATCTTAGATAAACCGTCCAGCGGTTATTAAGAAGTTTAAAGCTGGCTATCGTTAGTTTGAGAATTCAGAAAATGACAACCGGGAGAATCAATTCAAATTCAAAAGATAATCAATAAACGCAGTAATTTCATTAACGAATATTTTATCTCCTAAATACTTCTTAGTGTATCACGATATTTAGAATAATCTTCAGGAGACTATCATTTACGTGGCAATCTTAAGCCCAAAGCACTAGTTCATATTAATATGTGCTAAAAATAACAATTCCAGCATTCCAGGAGATTCAATCTTTTTCATAAATGTTGGATCCTGTTCATAATTTATGTTTACGCCGCCGTGTACCGTGGCTATCATTTTGAACAAAACCCGGTATTCTATACGTACATTGAAAATATTTATTGAATAGAACCTGCAAATACTTGATACTATTAATTATTCTAGTGTAAGCAATGCGATGCTTTCCAGAATATTACTCGACTGTTTCACCGTTTACGGGGAGAAACGAGGAAATGCTCCGCGCAGAAGGTGAAGCCGCTGTCTGCAGTGTCGTTGCGGCCAGTTTGAATTTCGCGCCCCGGAAGTGATTTTGAAACTCAATTTTCTCAAAGACAAATTTTTTTTCAGAAAAACTGGACCTGCCATTCTTCATGTCTGACAACACAGAATTTGTGGTATTTTTTTGTAACGGGAGCTTCTGGACACCTGTATAGTTTCATTTAAAAAATCAAATATGAATAATTTTTTTTAAAGTAAAAAGATTCGGAACAATCTCTCGACAGCATTTTACTTGCCCCAATGAATCAGCATTGCGAAAACTGCATTTCGATATCGTAAACCGTTTAGAAGTAATGGGGGTGGCACACAGTTGGTTGGACACCCAGTAGGTATATCAGCGATCAGCGAACTACCGCTAAAGAATTAAGACTCGTTTAATTCCAAATGACCCGTATTCCTTGAAAGTATCATATTTTTAGGAAAACATAAAATTTGGCAATTAATGAGTTAAGTTGACAATGAGGAATTGGAAGACAATGAGCGTTTTTGGCAAAAATTGATAAGAACATGTTTACTCCCATCTAAAAATAGCAATATTTGCAAAGGAAAATGAGCTACCGAACTTGACTATTATCCCTTATCTACATGAAAGAATCGACTTACTGCTGTGAGAGCATGGAGAACAATTATTTGAAGAACTACATTCCTCACTGAGCTGAAGCAAAACGCGGACGGGTAGTGAAGCTACATTTATGTTCAGGAGCCATTTCAAAATTTTGTTGAATGGATCTGGGAAACTGAACAAAAAACCTTATTGTGATGGGGGTCACTGACCTTGCAGCTGAGGTACAATACTAGTTAAAGGAATATGCAGTTTTTACAATTATACAATACAGGCAGCGGTTGGTTTAACGGTAAGCAGTCTAAAAGGTCACCTAGGGTCACGATTTGTTATGTACAATTAAATTCATCTACTAAATATTTTAAAAACATTTATTTAAAGTATAACGGTATGAAATGTTTAATTTATTTTCTATTAATAGAGAGTTTTTGCACGCCATAGCAGATAGCACGATCTTCTACGAATGCGCAGATGCACAAGTGACGCGAAACTTGAACTGCGCATGCGCAGAAGGTAGATAGTGCTGTCCGCTCTGGCGTGCAAAAACTCTCTAATATGTTTCTGCGAGGTTTCTTGCCACTTCTATTTCTAACTTGAGTTTGAGGGCCCCAAACTTTTTATCACGTGGAACCTCCACTTGACTTGAGCTGCCACTGACTACAAGTCAGTGGCATTAACAAATCCATTAAATATTAAAACCAATATTATTTTCATTTTGATGCTCAATGTAGTCTTTTATTGGATAGAAACGGTTATACATCAGAAAAGATGTTGCTTGGCCCTTAAACTTGTGTATCAATTTGAATCATTTAACGTTATGCGTCTGTGCTTGGACGTCAGTCTGCGCCTCGACGTTGTAGCGAGCGGCCGTGTCTTGGGGATCGCTCTCGCCCGGGAAAAGGGATTATGGGTTTCGACGTGGATGTGTATCGGACTCGCATCGGTAGCTGGGCCGCCCGCGAAACTTGCGTTCTGCGAAAAGGAAACGTCTTTGCGTTGCTTGTAATAGCAACGCTTTTAGTCATTGGCTGTCGAAATGAATCCCGGTCCGGTGTCTATGTGGTGTGACGCACCTGAAGATGTTTCGTGGAGATGCGTCGACAGTCTTAAAAGGTGTAAGCAGCCTGCGAGGTGAACTGTTAGTTCCTGCAGGTGACTGCTAAGGTTTCTGCGGCTCAACAAGAGGTGTAGATCTGAAGGCAGCAACAAGAGAGGCGGGGTTGGAGGTGACGGCAGTGGCCTGCAACGGAAGAGGCAACGACTTTGGTGGCTCAGCCGGGCACAGCGGCCTTGCCAGCCGAAGTGACCTCGACAAGTTCCACGAACGCGGTGTCTACGACGGCAACAGCAACCGTATACATCTGAGGGATCCAGAGGTGCCCGCAACGAAAAATCGAGAGGCGACGTGTCCCAAGAAGTGTGTTGTTCTCGGTGTCATACTTAGGTTTTTCTTTCTTGGTGCGTGGGGGTATGTCATCAAAATGGAATATCTCACGGTATTTCGCGTCGTTCTCGGTTGTGCAGCTAGGAGTCGCATGGTCGCCAGCACTGCTCGATACAGTCGCGATCATGCAAATCCTAGCGGCATAACCGAGGAAGACGCGAAATACCGTGAGATATTACATTTTGGTGACCTTGACCTAAAATGATGATGAATCTTGACCTAAAATGCTAACTGGGAATTCGCGTGGAGCAGCTAAGATCACAAATCCAAGCCAGCGATGTGGAAGCCCCCAGAACAGTCATCAATTTACCAACAGGCGCCAACAATTTAAGATGTCGTTCATTTGACCACCTCCAGGACGACATCTACGATCTTGGTTTGGCCGTGAAAAAGCGCTTCCCTTCCGCCCGTGTAGTGAAAAGTGGTGTTATTCGCCGCCGGGATGTTTGGTGCCGTAAAGCTGCTAAAGTAGCGAGTAGTTATAGTGAATTAGTGAAGTTGCGTTATTGACTGCCCATGCAGATAAGCTCGGGTTCATCTTAGTGGATTTGAACGAATGGATCTCTGAGAGCATGCTAGGTGGAAATGGCGTCAATCTCAACCAGAGAGGCATTGCGGCGCCTAGTGGTCTCTACACCAGAGTTGCTGAGTTCTGCACTCGCCCTCCTGTCGCTCGTTGACGCTGTGATTGTCCGCCGATCTTGTGCTCCATGGTCGAATTAAACTTACGGAAAGTGGCCTTAGGGGCGGGGCGGAGGGATTGGCTCCGGCAACGCCATATAGATGGCGTTGGCTCCGGTGACGGTGGAGGTAGCGGAAACTGCGGCGGCGGCGACGGCGGCGGCGGCGGCAGCGGCAGTGATGGTGTTCGCAAAAGGCCCGACTACAGGGTCATTTAAGGGTGAGTCACTAGTGCTCCTGCATGTTAACTAGAAATTTGTACAATAAAGTTATTAATTTGCCGGCCTGGATCGCCGAGGTCGCTAAGACTGAAGGGCCGTAGCTGCCTCGCCTCGAAGGGTCGCGGGTTCGAATCCCGCTTCCTTCGTGTAGTCCCTACGTGTTCTCCACTCAGTTAAAAAATCACAGTGGTCGCTACATGACTAAATCGTTGAAAGGCGACCTAAATAAATCTATTAATTTGTGGAATTTGGTTGATATGTACCATCCGGACGTAATAATTGGAACTGAATCTTGACTTGCAAACGATATTCACAACGGTGAAATCTTTTGAACTTCATGTTTCGAATGGAAAGGAGAGGTCGCAGCGGGGACACATTTACCTACTTCAGTAATAATTTGTCTTGTGTAAAATCGTGAATAGACGAAAATTATGAAATGCTTCCCGTTAAAGTACGAAGATCATTTTATTGCTGTGAAATTGTAGGTATGTACCGTGATGCGGCTCCTTGAATTTGACACCTATGTTTTAATTTTGGGGGTGTACATGAAGCCCCAGGGACGTTTTCAAAAATTTTAAAAAGAATGGCTCCATTTTTTAAATTAAATTTTGTCTTTGGATAGCGTAAAGAACGCTTAAGAGAATGGTGCAGGTCTTATTTTCGTTGAAAACCGTGATTATTCGAAAATTGCAAAAGTTCACATTTTTTCGGCGTCTTTCTACAATTACAATATTACATACAGAGATTTAAAAAAAAGTTTTCTTATCCATAGTTAATTCTTTCATTCACGTTATGAACATTTTTTAAAATTTTAGTTATTTTCCAGCAATTTTGAGAGAAATATGGGCAAGATAAAAAAAATATCAAACCCAGAATTTCTCAAAAGCGACTCCAATTTTTTATGTAACATTTTTCTAGGGATAGTTCTAAAAGTACTGTGAAAGGACAACATTAATACCATTATGCTGTTTTTTTTTTTGTTTTGTTTTTGAAAATTACACATTTAATTAAAAATTAATTAAATATGTGGAATTAATTTTATTAAATCTCTCTCAGGTCGTAAATATTTACAATAACAGCGATTTGTATATTTATTAGAACAAGTGCTTCAAATGATGTCTTATAATATTTCTCAAAAACTCAAATTTTCTGTGAAAATTAACTTAAAATTAAATCTAACCTAACATAACCTAAGAAGATATTAGCAACATATTCGCCGACCAAACATTAAAACGAAAGTAAATAAATTTTCTGGAATTATTAAATCACGAATTGATGTATAAGAATTTAATACATTTCAAAATTACATTCAGAAAATTCATTCTAATTGTCTATTATTAGGGTGATGAAAACTTATGAAATCGTATTTCCCTAAATCCAATTTTACCTAATGGTTCTTTTACAGTATATTCTGATGAGCAGGAAACAAATCTAATTGCAGAACATTTTGAAAAATTATTTACGATAAATCTTAAATTAATCAAGCATTTAGTGATATGTTCTTTATTTTCCCTCATCTCGTACCACTCAGTAACATCGACGATGAAATTTGGCAAAATATCGCCATACAAACCATCTAGTATGTCCTCCACAATTGCAAAAAAATTATGCTTTATGTATTTGGCTCATTGCGTCTGGGTGAAGTTACAGAAGGGAAAATGCTTTCTCTTGCGTGTACGAAAAGCTCCACTTCAAAGAAATGGAGCCCAAATAAGGGATGAAAATTGAGGTCCTGAAAGATTCTGCGTTTTCAGAAGGTTGTTTCGATTCATTTTCCTGCCTGTCGAAATCGTTTTATTTCAATGTTGGTCTTCGCCAATTTGTCGAATTTTGGAAGAGAATGGAAAATACTGTTAATGCTTTGTCTTGATGGGATTGGGGTGCATTTGTCAGTTTGATAACATGGCTATATTAACGTCAAGCAGTAAAAACGTGTGTTACGTACTATGGGGAGAATTGTTTTCTGTGCACGATTTCTAAAATTTGGGATCCCTACCCTAACCCACATTCAAGTTGAAATCGGAAAACTGGTGGAAATTAGCATTTTTTTGCAAATAATTGTTAAGAAGAAATTGCTCCCGTGTATAAAAACTATTTGTAAAGGCAAATCAGGTATAGATTTTGGCTAGTATATTTCAATATGCCCTTGGAAAGAAATAGACTTTCTGCCATGATAACAATACTTTGAATAACTATATTATGAACAGAACTCTAGAAGATTGCACAGATAGTGAAATTACAGACCATTTTTATGTGTTTATCTTTCACATAAATCAGTATGGTACAAAAACATAAATATTACAGCTGCAAGCAGTTGCTTTAAGGATTCCTGTGTAGGTGATGTAATGTTAAACAGTTTTAAAAATTTAAGATTACTCTCTTGTTGGCTGTATGTTAATTTTCAGCACATCAAAATAGCCCTGACATCCATTTCACATTAGCCCCACAAACTAGACTATGTATGTCATGGCACGATTAATATTTTCGCAATCTCTTAACGCAAAAAGTACATGATTTTTCAATGTTTATTAACTAAAAAAAAGTTACAATTGTGGCATCAGAGAGAGAGGGAGCTTTCCACAAAACTCAAAATATTCCCTCAGATGATGAATGCTGAGGGCCTTCTGTGGTTTCTTAATGCACGTTTCATCACTGAGATATTTCTGTTGCAAGAAAGAAATGAATGCCTGCTTATAGCAAAAACTGTTCTATCTTTTTGAATCCATCGATATCAGGAAGTCCAAGGAGCACTCTGTTCATGCCACGGTTCTTGATTTGGCTCGCACAATTATCAGAAAATATGCACTGCAGTTATTTCATCTGTGGCAAATGTCAGGTTGTCATATACAACAAGCATACCTTATAAGGGCTCTAGATTAACATTTAACTGGCGCAAGTAGAAGGATTCCTGAACAGAAATAATAGGAAGATTGAAGTTCTGCATGTAATCAAATGCTATGGCAAGGATGAGCTTTTAATGCTTTCTTCTCTCTAATTTGGAGACCTTTTAAGTTTCTGATTTGAGTTCATTATAAATTTTCATGATTTTCTATGGAGTCCCATTAATTTCGGAGCAATGTTTACCTTTGCCATTGAACTTTAGAGTATAAATTTCAGCTTTATTCCCAGTTCTTCACAAGTATAACAGCAATCAAGTTGTGGACTGCCAAATTTGTAGTTGTAATTATCTTTAAAGAAATTGGCAGCTGCACTTTAGATTTGGATATTTTATGTGGATCATTTGAAACACCACCTTTATATTCAATCACATATCCAAGCACTTCATAAACTTATTGGAATGACTCTCCATCACAGGATAGCTTTCAATATGTTCCCTAATTCCAATTCTTGGGCTTCCTAGTATTGCATTTGTTCTGGTTTTTTTTCCATGCATATCGTTAGGATTGTTTGCAAATAAGAGAAGCTTCGACAGCCATCTTTTTTTGTAAAATTTTTATGGCAAGAAACCGAAATGCTTTGAAACATACCTGATGTTTCAACTCTCCAAGGACAATAAAATACAAAAATACCCTTTCCTGAGATACAACTGCTTCATCTCCTTCATTCCTTTAATTTCTCAAGCAACTTTATTTACAGGGAGAATATTCTGTAGAAAAATAACTTGTTCATTTTTAGTTTTAATCACACAAAAATCTCATCAGTCATTCTAGAAAATTAGTCCAGTTGATGGAAACATTTTACCAGGGAAAAGGTCATAAAAACTTTTTCTTTGAGGATGTTACACGTATACCCAAAAACTAGTTATAAGTTTTTGACCTCCCAAACCCTGTCAAAAACCTGTCCCTTTTTACTTTTTTTTGAGTTTAAAGAGTTGAATAGATAAACTTAAGTTCTAAAGAAAAATATTCAAATCAATTTTACAGAGTATAAAATATCCTACAACTTTTCCATAAAGCATTTACTTCTAAATCAATTTGGTAATTTAATATCAAAGCAAGCTAGAGCTGCTTTCATTTTTATTTTCTCACCTACTATACACTAATGTAGTAAAGCAAAAATATGGAACTTCTGCAGGGGGTAGTGGTGATTTTTTGACAGAAAATCTTTTATCGTGGGATCCTGATACCAAAAAAGGTGCATAAACTCATTCCTGTAGGTAGTAAATTACCTCCACTAAAACACTTCTTGTAAAGTCTGAAACCACGATTTGTAGGTCCTTGATTCTCAAAAATTGGTTTACAGCAAAAGGTCTGTCCATCCCTCTGATGGTGAACAATGCTAGGAGCTGAACTGTAAGCAGGATTTTCACCAATGGCAGGAAATTTGTATTTATGTATTAAGAACAGTTTCCTGCCATTAACTGAAAACCCAAGAAAATGGGACATCGAACCATTCACTCTGATTCGTTTCACTGTGGCACTTGTTCCCATTAGTTGATCTAATACTAAATGTCTCTTTATTTTCTTCTATGAGCCTGTGTTCTACATAAATATACAATAAGCATAATTGAAATTAAAAGTTGGCATTGTGTTATAATTACGTTATTCTTGTAAAATATAGAAACAAAAACAAATCTAATCTTATAGAGACCGGAAAAATATGTAGTATGAAACGTCAAAATATGTAATAAATATGTAAAATCGGATATAATATGTAATATTAAAATACTTTTATTATAAAACTCATTTACATAAAATGAACTTATATATATAAAAAAAACTACAAAAATTTTAAAATTAATGCAAACGTTTTAAAAATCATTTGAAAAGCACAGGTTGATGTACTAACTTTCCCATCAGTAATAAAACCTTCACAAATTGTTATCCAGGAATGGAGTTTAGCAGACTAGACACAATAGAAGGCATCGTACAAACTGGCGAATTTTGTGACCAGCAAACAAATCACTACAGCATGGAATATTCTCATCGAAGTGTTACATGACAGTGATTGCTAAAGTTTCTTGGACATTAAGGTTAAAGGTCATTAAACGCGATGTCAATGATACTTTTCACCCCAAAAGTGAGAATGATTTGTCGCTGATATGCTCTTCCCACCTTTTAGATAACTGAGGCAGGCGCGTCGGACTGTGAGAATATCCGACCGCGTCTTCACGAAGCGTACCTCGAGTAGAGTACGCAGTAACATGCAGTAATAATGTAGGAAAAATGCTAATTTTTTTAAAAGTGCTTATTTACATAAAAATATGCACGAAAATTGATAAAATAGCAAAATATGTAAAATATGAAGTACAGTGCCAAATACATAAAAATATGTAATGAAAAAATTGAATATTGTCTTAGGACGGCGACGATTCGCCAAGATTAAAATTTTGAGAACGGTAAGTAGAAAGACAGAAAATATGTAATTACATAAAAATCCAGTCTCTATTTATAAATCTTTCAAATATTGTATGCAATTCTCTTGAGAATGATTCTTGGAGTCCAGATATTGTAACAAATAACCCT
This sequence comes from Acheta domesticus, assembly GCA_031308135.1. NCBI lineage: Eukaryota > Metazoa > Arthropoda > Insecta > Orthoptera > Gryllidae > Acheta > Acheta domesticus. The sequence continues at coordinate 156,933,353 of JAHLJT010009419.1, forward strand.
GCATCCAGAGAATATATTTAATAATTTGGGACTGAGTGAACCAAGATGTTGTCACACTACTTGCTGATTAGGAATTCATTCACACCATATTACATACTGGGAATTATTATTTTCATCTATAAAGCAGTAACTGTAAAGCAGAGTTTCTGTAAGGACTGTTGGCTCGTTGAACAGAAACATCAACATTTGAAAACAAACTTTAACTGGAAGTGTACGTAAATTTACTTTAATAAAATTCTGTGCCAAGACACAATAGAAAAGTCAATTTACATACATTTTGGGTTAAAATTTTGCTTTTATATATTGATGTTTAAACTAACTAGATATTAATATTTTGATAAAACTCTGTTCTACTAAACAAAAGCAAACTATTAATATCCATCTAGTTTAAAATGTTATTTTGTGAAACTCATAAGTTACTTGTAGGCTTCTTACAGAAATGAGTATGTATTTTCATGCTTCTGAAAATGTATTCATTAAAAAAATAATTACACGTATGAATAATTTAATTTTTTTTATTGCAAATTATAGCAAAAGGAAATTCCACATATTTTAACATTGCATTGCACTCCTTGAACTAAATTAAGTCTTCTGTTTATATAAGAATAAATGCACATTTTCAAATTGTGCACCAGAATGCAAGAGCTTCTATCAAGATCTACATCATTGTATCAATTTTCTTCAGTAATAATAAGCGAAGATTTATTTGTACATGAAGATTATGACTAAATATTTTATGTTTTCTGCAATTTAAGAATATACCAACATTCGAACAGTAGCTAACCATTAAGCTTCATTTTAAACCAATTTTAATACACACCAAGTACAATTCTCAAGGATTCTCTTCGACATTTCTACATATGAATTACATAAACCCCATATCTCTCCCTTATAACGTACTATTTTACTCAAAAACAATTTTCTTTGTTTTAATTTTGCACAATTTACAATTCTGATTAAAGAACCTCAATTCATGAGCCTTCACAATATTTATCATCACTACCTCTTCCTAGTTCTTTCTTCTACTAATTGCAATAACTACTAACCATTATTTCCTCTCCTCAGCAAAATAATAATATGCAATCAATACTTCCAAAATATATCATATTACACCAATCCTTTGCTTAGATTGATAATAGTTTTCACACAGTACTTATAATAAAATTGGCGAAAATCAAGCTGTACATTAATTTCATATGACACAAGTTTTTGCATCTTCAAAAAAAATTAAAGGGAAAACTGATAATGTCATTTCAACACAATAATAAAAATTCTCCAGTAATCTCTTTGATTGTTAACAAAAACTTTGTAGAATAAATTTTCAGATATTAACTTAACATTTTTCTGAAATTTGGAGTAGAAGTTAACACCAATTAAGGACTTCAGAAATTAAATTAGAAATAAATTTTGATTGTTTTGAGGAAAATAATAAAAAAACTGTAACTAGCGTGTTTTTGGTTGAACTACTAAATCAGAAAATCGCACAAGGAGAGATTTCATTAATTAACATTTTGACTAAAATGCATGACATCAGAGGGACACAAAATGCAGCTACATTCTCATTTCCTGTATACCATGCTACACACTTCAAATTGCCTAGTTAAAATAATATTATTATCTTTATATTGCTCTTGATGCAGTATCTTCATTTGTTCATACAAAAACCATTGCACATAACCACTCAAAATTGAGCAAATATGTTTCTGAAAAAGAAAAAAGAATCAAAAAAAAGCTGGGTCAAGTAAACTACACTATTTCTGTTATTGTGTAACCTCAATGGGAAAATGAAAATTAATTATCTATTGGTTTTTCAATATACAGTTGACTCTGGTTAAAGTGAACTTCTGGGGACTAACATGTTTGATTCACTATATCGATGATGTCAAAATTAAATGGAATTTCTCCACGATAGATAGAGGTATAGCAAAATTCATTAATAGAACAAACTGAAAATTCCAACACCTTTATTTGTAAGTAAAAAAATCAATTATTTTCAATGGTTTGTTTCGGACATTTTTCATTAAATCCTTCTCCAGAGTTAGTGCTCTCTCCATACTTGATTCTACCTTGTCCTGTCTCTAAGTATTGTAATGCAGCTTTGACACCTTTCAATGCCTCTTGCACTGTTGGAATACCATCCCATTTTCGCAAAGGCCCTTTTAATTGCCAAATAACATAAGAGATCCAACTAATTTCCAGAACTTATTTCCCACATTCACTACAGCTGAGGTTCAGGCTCACTATAACCAAATCATCTTATGCTTATTTGCAATGTAAGTAAAACGGGACCAGTGACTTAAGTTTATTATAACCGAGGGTTAACTATATCAGAGTTCACTACAACCAGAGTCCACTGGAACACCTTTCCTTTTCTCCAAGTTAACAATAATTTCTGTGGTAAGTTAGGTGTACAGAAGTGGAAATTCTGACATTTTAAAAATTTTAAATAAAATAATAAAGTATAAAAAATAATCTGAACAGGATTAAAGTAAGAACTAAGTATTACTAGACCTTCACATACTAGCCAAATTCTAACATGTGTAAACTGGATAAGTCAGTCAATTTTCATTGCTATTTATCTTTGTCGTCTGCTGCTAAATCTTGTGATGCAGTGCTTGAACCACTAGCAAGAAATTCATCTAAAGCCTGTGGATCTTCTGGTTCTAGGGTAACTTCTTCCAAAGATAATTCCTTTTCTACGTTTCTTTTTTTAGATGCACCTGAGAAAAATAATTTCTTATAGTATAATCCTCTAAAAGCATAACTTAGTTTAGTGTAATCTGATTCTCACCTGGCACTTTCCCAGAAAGTTTGTACTGTTGAACATCATCTTCAAAGGCTTGGCCAAAAGTGTCTTGCCTTTCACGAAGAAGTTGTTGCTGTCTTATTTCATGTTGGAAAACTTTCTTGGAATGCTCACTAGCCAACTGAACCCTCACTGTTTCTAATTCTGCTAGTTTCTTTTCTTTATATAAAGCAAATTGAAATCGATGATCTAGTTGGCGTTCCTGTAATTCTTGAGTTTCAACAAGATCTTCTAAATAGAACAACCCCTTTTCAACTTCTTCAAAAAGTTCTTGTAAAGTTCCTATTTCCTCCATTAACTGTTGAACACTATTTAATAATTGTGGTATTGCTGCAAGAGATGCTCCAATCTGAGTAATATCTGTCCAGTGCTTCTCATATTGTTTATGTAGTGTTCCAATAACATTATCTAATTCCTGAAACATAGAATTAGTATTTAGTTTTGTATTTATTGCCAGGATAAGGCACTAATGTCCGTTTCTTCTTACTTGAGCCTTATTAGCATTTTCTTCTGACAGTTTATGTAATTCACTCCAGTCGTTCTGATATTTCTGTAGGAGGTCTGCCCCAGCATTATAATTCACGGCATTATTCACATGTAACCTTCTTGTGGGATCCGACACAGACAGGCCTCTGAAACTGGAAAACAAAAATTACAGCATATAGGTCTTTTCGCAAATACTGTATATAAAACATATTTAGTAAGTATTACGTTTACCTAGCTGTTATTCCTTCTTGAACTGTTTGAAACCTATCTCGCAAACTGTCAAACATTGTCCTCTTGTTCTAAAGCGGCGAGAAGTCAAGGCACAAATAACAAATACAATAACATTTCACGTTCTGCATATGATCAGATGGAATATCAGGATCACGCGGGCTCGCCTTGAAGTATGTTTACGTAGTCACTTCTATGCTTCATTGAGAGATAGCGCCTGCGAAGCATTTCGATGTAGATTGTCAGAATAGTGCGACCAATAAAAAATAAATGTCGGAGGGATTTTGCAACTTCAATTGGACGATACCTTGTTTGCTTATTAACTTTATTTCTAAATTAAACTGCATTGCTAAATACGCTAATAAATTGATAATATACCAATAGACTTTACTTCAGTCCTCAATTAGTTCTTTCAAAAGGTAATATTTAAACATTTCCCTGGTTAAAAAAAACCTTGCGGGATGAAACTTGTAATAACCTAGCCCTATTATTACACGGACAACCTTTCAAATCGTAAGCTTTCTAAGATTTATATAGCATTTTTTCCATTGGACTTTATGGAATCAAACCATAAAATGTCACATTGTATTTGACAAAAGCAATCAATTTTGTTTATATTGTTGCTGGCGCAACAATACTTTTACTTCGAGTGCGGAGACTGGAAGTTCGGCGAAAAGTTTCATTTTGCACAAATGCCAACCTCTAGTTACTTTAACATGACTGATTATGTTACCTGATACTTGTGATTTAGATATTTTTGAAGCTGCGTACACAAACATTGGGTTGTGTTCTGATATTGTGTGGACAAAAAATGCTCCGGACATCTACAAGAGAATCAACAGAGAGCTTTGGATTAGAACTAATCGTCTCAAGGAGTATTTTACTTTACTTGAGACCAAGGACTGTTCACCAGACAACAAAACGTTCACCACACGCACAGTGCGGGATACCATTCCGCTAAGCAATTTGGCAAAATATGGGAACTACAAATACGACGAACATAGGGAGAATCTATACATCACAGACGAGTCTGAAATAATTTATGATCACACATATGAGTCGTCTAAGGATTCCAAGGAACCCTGGATGTGCCCAAGTGTAGAAGAAGAATTCAGGCGTTTAACTAATGTCTCTTCAGTGGACACTAAGACGTAAGTCACTTAAAAACGACTTTTTATACTTCGATTTTTCTATAGTGTTCGATGGCATTAGGTCATTGTTACACCTCCTGCCTTATAAAATGAATTTATTTTAACAGTAGTAAGCACATTTCTGAGGCCTCGAGCCTCATTGAGAAGGACGTTCGCGAATTAATTAAAAATATTTCTTTTATAAGGCAGGAGGTATAGCTATAACGTAAAGACATCGGGCGCTAGAAAAATCGAAGTACAACTTTGATGCACCCAAAGGGAGGGCGAGACAACACATGGGGTTTCAGCCCCCTCCAGAAGCCAATTACACATTTTTTAAAATGTGGCTTTTACTAATTTTCTGTACTAACGAATGTTATTCAATACATAAATTGTTAACGTTATAAATGTTAGCTGTAAGTCAGCAAATTAAAATACATTTTATATTCAGTATAAAGAAAAAATTCTTTATAAGAAAACATAAAGTTGGTTG